>QARZ01040497.1:0-37922 GCA_013407115.1 Glycine latifolia
CCCCCCCTCTTGGTTGTTTTGAAGTGTTCCTTTATTTTACAGAAGCTGGATGACACCATGGAAAAACTTTCCAATAAGCCTTGGAAGAATCGCCACAATAGCATGAAGCCATTGATAAGAAACAAGAGGTTCTTGCACAAGAACAAGAGAGATATTCTCTACACAATTTCATATTGCATTAAAATGAACAAAAGTTGTTACATGCAGTTTTTGGGTAGATATATATAGAGCTACGAAATTATAAGCTAAATGCAAATGAAATTACAATGAAATGAAGCATGTAATTGATTAATACGCTCATATAATCGATTATTTTGTTCTTGATCTTTCTAGAAATAGATGTATGAACAAAGTAATCGATTATTTCGTTATGTAATCGATTAACACAGAGTTTTCCTATTTTACAAAGTGTTGCGTAATCTATTACAAATAACTGGTAATCGATTACCAGTAATTGATTACATATAAATGGTAATCGATTAAAACAGTCAGGCCCTGTTTTGTGTTTGTACTGAGTTGCTAGTAATCAATTATAGATAAATGGTAATCGATTAAAACAAGAAGGTCCTATTTTGTGTTTGTACTGAGTTGGTGTGCTTCTTCATGCTTGTCCAAAAGATACAAGATAGCTTTGATGTGATATTGAAGGCCTTGAGTTCTAGCACTTGTCATGGGTCCTCTAAAGCTCATCAAAGGAAGTTCTTCAAGTTCTCCCTCTTGACCTTGAGCTTGCAATGGTCCTCCATCACAAACTTAGAATCCAATTTCATGAAACTAGTGATCAAGTAGAATCAAGCATTACGAATAGAATGAAAGCACCAATAATGAGTATAAAAGATACACACACACACACATATATCAAATATCAAAAGAGATACATAAGGGTACGAAGATTACATCCAATCCCCGATCACAAGATCAACAGAAGAAATGATGAAGGATGCAATCCCCGATCACTTCTTTGCAGCTCAGCTCCACCCTTTCCTTTCTTCTCTAACCTTGCTTTGCTTCTCCTCTGGTTTCTTTCTCTCTCTGTCCCTCTACTGGTTCTTTCTTGCATCCATGCATGGATTTTTATACACATCCCAGAGGTGTGTGGATTTGAACATTTTACCCTTCATCTTCGCTTGGTTTCTTGGATCAAATAAATACCTATCGAAACATCAAAATTGAATGAATGAATCTTCCAAATTTAAACAACCACATTTATAAATGTATAAAATATAAAACAACCAGAATTAAGGGAGGCTTATAAGAAAATTGTTGAAATCAAAAGATAAGTGCTATAATCCCGAAAATAACTAAAATATCACACCTATCATACACTAACCAGACAACACACAAATAAGTGAATAAATAAATACATATATATAAATTAAACCATTATATATCATTCACATGTCAGAACATAATTTATTTTTTACATGTATCTAAGCCTGGGATTTACATGGCTAGTAAAAAAGGATCAACTAAAAAAGAGTTGATAACAAAACACAACCCTTTCCCAAAATAAATTCCAAGGTTATCACGTAAGCTTGACGGCTCCAACAAAAGGAACTCCCTCCAACATCACCTATTGTTGCTCATCTGCTCCCACAAACGAAGGTTCATGATCATCACGGGTACCAATCACACAGTACAAAATTGCAAGGTGAGTTTATTATACAAGATCAACAAACACCAGATGACAATGATTAGCAAGAAAATAATAATAATAACCACAGTCATTCTCAATAATCAATCAGTTCAACATACACTCAACCAACTAGTCATCAACTTTTTCCACATTTCAAATCAATTATTCTCATAATGATGCATGCACCTGACTTAACTCTCAAATGCAATGTGGTACCATTCATCGGGAATTAGCCTAAGTGTGCCTACATGACACTCTCCCTTAGAAAAACGATGCAATCACTGTCAAGGTCACCCTGTTGTGCACATGCAATTCCCCCCTCCCATGGTGATTATCCTAAGTCTCAAGGGAGTTCCAAATCGAGTGATATGCCTCCAAGTACCCTCATCTTTTTCTCATAAAAAACCACAAGTATTTACTACCACTGTTTATACTATTTTCATGCAATTATTGTAACGGCTTAATATTTTTCTAGATAATTTTTATTAGTGTTTATTTTTAAGGAGCCTATATTAGTAAAAATTTTGAATACGTATAAACTTTATAAGTGGAAACTTCATTAATTAAATAGAATTGATTACTTGTTACATCACTTCTTGTTATACAAGTACGAGATTCACCACACACCACCATAATCCCTAGTTAACATACAAAAGTAGATTATACATCACCATGATTTCAATACCCTAAAACATAATAGTACTAAGAAACCCATTAGCATATATTTTCTAGATATGATCCTTATTTATTTTCCATATGCCAAAATACCTTTTTCTCAACTTAGAAATTTTCATGTATGCTCTCCTCAGCATCAGACTCATTATTCAAAGTCATGTTTCCTCCACAATCTGGTACGAAGGGAGGATACACATTATGGTTGCTGGAAGAGATGTTAATAGGTTCCATTGGTGGATTAGGGTAGGCGTGAGCAAACTGAAGGAATGGATTGTTAGGATTAAACATGTCATTAAGAACTGGTATAGGAAAATGGGTTCCAAAATATACATAAACACGGATAACAAGGTGCATGGTAAAAATATAGAAATTTCTATCTTCGTCTCTGTACCACCACCAATCCAGGGCATCAAGGAAAATGATCACTGTTGCCATCTATATATACAAAATGAAACAAATCTAGTGAGAAATAAAATTGCTCAATAGGCAAAACTAAACCATCAAATAAGTTAGTAATTCATCAATAAATTCCAATAAATCAATAAATAACCATTCAAACAACATGTATGCATGATGAATTTCTAGAGTGCACATGGTCTCTACATATTGTATTGTATGTAGTATCACTGCGATCATCTTACGTAAACAATGCATGATCAATTCCATGTTTTTGTACCTGGTCTGTACATCTCATTGATGATGTAGTATCAAATTTTGTTTCACAAATCTCGTACTGGATTCTAAAACATGAATCAATATATAGCATCACATAAAATCTATCATTCTCATCAGTAATACAATCCATAAGCAAATTCATACAACCTCATGGAAAAATTTCATCACAAGCATCATAATAAACCAAATGTATGGCTCGGTTACTACACCTTATTCAATCAAAATTTTGCCAACTTGGGCATGGCAAGAATAATCTCCTCATGTTAAAGACAACATGTTAGTAATCTAGCTAGTAAACAATAATATACCTTCCAAAGAATTTCTAATTCTTTTACACTATCAAAATAAAAGATTAGAACTTTACCTAGACATTATGTTCTTTTCAACTTACCACCCTAATACTTAATTATCAAAACTGAACCACTTAAGTAATTAAACCTTTTATCCACATTCCATTAAGCCTCTACTTAAAATTAATTTAAAATAGTTCCAACACACACACACACACATAATATATATATATATATATATAAGTAAACAGTCCAAATTTCATCCAAATCAAGTCCAAAGATCATCAAAAAATCAAGTCCAAACATTACTAATATTTAAGCATTTCAATCATCGACCTGTTAGTATGTAGGTGTCCTGTAGACAATCTGATTTATCAATTGAACACCTTGTACTATTTATTATTTCATGATTAATAAGAGCAAACTTTATCTTTATCATATTTATACCTCACCTATATTTATAGCAATATGCGTTTAAAGATAAAGGCCCTAGGAATAGAATAGGTGTACACTCGAGGATCTATGATAGGGATCATGATCATGAGGATTTGAGGACACTACATGTCTATTGGCTAAAGCTTGTTCCTAGTCTTGAATCATCAAGAAAGGGCATTGATGATCTCAAAAAGACTAGTACGACATCTTCTACTTGTATAGAGATACAAGGTAGGGACCTCATGGAATGCAGGCATGGTGATGCCTTAGCTGATATTGTGGGTGGATCTGTTGGGGAACAGATGGCAGTAAACTATCCCGCCGAGAGACTCCACAAGGATTCTTTAAAATATCATTGGATTTGTAAAGTTTCTCATCGTTTGGTAGTGCGGATCGTCCTAGACTTGAGGATGCCATTTAATATTATGTCTTAGGGTTATATTTTGACTATACGACTCTATTCACCTGAAAATGGGGAGAACAGTGTACTCATGGGTATAACTTGAATACATGAGTATAGATGGACATGCCGAAAGGACTCACAATCCCTTATGAGGGATTAATCGTTCACAAGAATGGTAGGGCTTGGATGACTTCTAGTTGACTCTGGAATCTATGCATAGTAAGAGATCATGAGGAGTCATGGTTTGTCTTAGAGTCAATAGAAGAAGATTCCTAGTTCCTATGGAAAGCTATATTTAGTCAATAAAGAGAAATGATACTTTATCCTTGCTCTCTACTAAATGTGAATGACGATGTGAGGGATGATGGAGACATGATGTCCAAATTTTAAAGGTAGATCACTTGATCAATTCAATTAGTTTTGGGGTCGTAGAGCATTGCTAGTGTCTTATGTGGTCATTAAATGAATTGGGCCTGTTGAAAGAGTTTAATTGGTCCAAGTTTGATGGAGGTCCAAGACAAGCCAAAGGTCTAGAAGGAGAGCTTGAAGCACTTCCTTTGGTAAGCTTCAAAGGACCAATGACAAGAGCTAGGACTCAAGCACTTCAAGACCAAATTCAAGCTAACTTGGGCAAGCATGAATTTGCACACCAAATCAAGGATGACAAGAGCTGGATTTTGATGTCTCAAATCCAATTCAATTCAATAAATTCTAGCACTTGTTATAAGAATTTCATCAAACACTTGTAAATAGGTTGTCACTGTTTTAATCGATTATTTTGGTCTTGTAATCTATTACAGCATTTCAGTTGCAAACAGGAACCAAGGCCTTGCTGCTTTAATCGATTAAATGGCTAGTGTAATCGATTATTTCAGTCCCTGACTGTTTTAATCGATTACAAGAGCAAATTAATTGATTATTCCAGTCTGAGATTGCAACTACACATGTTTTGGAAGCCAAAGGTCACTTAGGGAAAGCTTGCACTTCAAGCTTCATTTAGGCTTCATTTCACTTGTATTTTCATTACATTTTAGTTGCATTTAGCTTGTAATTTTGTGGCTTATATAAGGTGCCAAAAAATGAATGTAACTAACTTTGGTTCATTAATACAATTTCTGAAAAGTGTGAGAGTTTCTCTCTTGTTCTTGTTTAAGAACTTCTTGAGTCTTATCAATGGCTTCCCAAAGCTATTGTGGTGATTCTTCCTAGACTTATTAGAGAGCTTCTCCATGGTGTCTTCATCTTCATCCCTATCCATTCTTCCATCTTCCATTTTCTGCAATCTAAACTTCTAAAACAGCCCCAATTCAAGGAGTATTGGAAGCTTATGAGTTCTTGAGGTTTGCTTGAAGCTTGGGTTCTATTGCAAGGTAGATTTGGGAAAACTTAATGGCTATGGGTTCAGCTGTTGACATCATGTGGTATCTAGAGCTTAATCCTTGTAGAATTCTTCTTCAATTTTAGTTTTAAGATTTCTTCAAAGGTAAAATTCTGCATCAAATCCAAAAACAAAAATCCATTTCAATTCCTTGTTTCTTGTTATTTTCTTTGGATTCTTGGTGGTGTGGGCTTGTTGTTGTGTTCAGCCACAAAACCTTAGTGTTTTCTTCAAGTTCTATGTGAATTCTTGTTCTTATGTTCTTCATGTTCTTCGTGTGTTCTTGATATTTTTCTGATTTTCTTGCTTTGATTCTTGTCAACTTTTGTTTATAGTGTTTTTGTGTTGTATGACCACTTGTTTTGATTCCACTCTCATGCCTAAACTGAATTGAGTTGTTAGAAGCAAATTTTACAATTGTTATACATCATATTTTAGTGTTTCATTGAATTTCTTTAAAGATTTTTGAACTTGTTCAAAAGAAAAACAAAAGCTGAAAAATAATTCTGAAAGAAACAATCCAAAAGCAAAAGAAAAATACATCAAGTGTACAGCCAAAGACATTATTGATTAGTGGCTGGAAAAAGTGAATAAAAACAGAATTTAGAAGCAAAGTTCCAAAATTTCCTTTGAACAACAAAATCAAGTGAACTTGTAAGACATGCAAATTTGATGAAATTTGGCTTCTAGCAATTGAATTTACTTGGCATATCCTCCTTGTGCAGTTTGGTACAGCCATAGTATTCCTTGAGTTGTCTCATTAAATTCCAATTTGGGTTGTGCTTTTCTAAATTTTTCTTTGTTACTTGTCTCTTAAAATTTCCAAGGTTTTGTCATAGAGTCTTCTTGTTCTTTGGACTCTTGAGTCTAGCCTAGAATCATTTCCTATTTCACTATAGTAAAGAGGCTTGATTTTATTAGAATTTTTTGCATAAGAACTATAGAGAGGAATAAGAGTGGAAAAAGGCAAGAGAGAACATTATAGAAAGAGCCTAGATTAAAAGTGTGCAAACACTTAGAGAGTGGTGAGAATTCCTTTATATACTTGTGTTTTGCTCACCAGTTTTTTTTGAAGGATGAGTTCAAGTGGAGGAGAGGCTTTATCACCTAGGACCTCTAGGATGATGAAAGCCATGACAAAACAAATAAAGTACTTGACAACTGAAATGGATGCCAAAATTGAGGGGATACAAAGGGAGACCCAAAGAAGGAGTCATCCAATGGAAAATGTGGATGGAAAGGCTCATAATAGTAGGAGGTTGAGTGAGTATGCTTCTTCTCATGGAGGAAATTATTATGATGAGAGGAGTGAGAGGGAGGATTGGAGAGAAAATAATAATAGAAGAGAAAATCATAGGAGACACAATCCTAGGAGGCAAAAATAGAGATAATGAAGATTGGAGGGTGAGAAGAGAAGAGAGAGAAGGGAGGAATGGAGGATTGAATGGAGTGAAAATAAAAATTCCAAAATTCCTTGGCAATAATGATCCAGAAGAGTATTTTGAGTGGGAGATGAAAGTAGAACAAATTTTCTCATGCCAACATTTTGAGGAAGAAAGGAAAGTTACTCTAGCAACTTTGGAGTTTGGTGGTTATGCTTTGACATGGTGGAACCAAATTCAAGTGGATATAGGGAGGATGAGGAGACAAAGATTAAATTCTTGGGATGACTTGAAGGCATGCTTGAGAGGAAGATTCGTTCCAACTTATTATGTAAGAAAAGTCCATAACAAGCTTCAAAGACATTTCCAAGGTTACAAGAGTGTTGATGAATATTATAAGGAAATGGAATTGATGATGATAAGGGTTGAAATTGTGGTGGTTCAAGAAGCAAAAATGGCTAGGTTCCTTCATGGCTTGAATAGAGAAATTCAAGATGTGATGGAGCTACATTCATATGCAACAATTAAGGAGCTAGTCCACAAAGCTCAAAGGGTTGAACAACAATTAAAGAGGAGAAAAGCTTCCAAATTCTCAAATGGGGCTGCAACTTCAAGCTGGAAGGACAAGCCTAAAAAGGAGGTTGCTCATGAGAAAAATAAAGAGGAAAAGGTGGGAAGCTCAAGCAAAAAAATTGTAGAGCCAACTCCAAGAAGATCAAGCAATATCAAGAGTTTTAAGTGTCTTGGCAAGGGACACATTGCTTCTCAATGTCCTAACAAGAGGACTATGATTTTTCTTGACGATGGACACATAAGGAGTGAGCCTTCAAGTGACTCAAATAGTTCTTCAAGTGAAGAAGAAAAAGAACTCACACTAGTAGAGGTCGAAGAGGGAGATCTTTTAATGGTAAGGAGAATGTTGAGCAATTTTTGCCTCGAAAAAGAGGAAAGTCAAAGAGAAAATATTTTTTACACAAGGTGCTTGGTTAAAGACAAGGTATGCTCACTTATCATTGATGGTGGGAGCTGTACCAATGTTGCTAGTACAAGACTTGTGGAGATTACACTTGCCAACCACAAAGCATCCAAAGCCATACAAGCTACAATGGCTTAGTGAAAGTGGAGAAGTGGTGATAAATTCTCAAGTGCTCATTCCTTTTTCTATTAATGCTTATCATGATAATGTTCTTTGTGATATTGTTCCAATGGAGGCTGGTCATATTCTTCTTGGTAGGCCATGGCAATATGATAGAAAAGTGATACACAATGGCATGGAGAACACTTTTGAGTTTGAGCACCTAGGCAAGAAAATTATTTTGAGGCCTTTGACTCCTAGACAAGTGTGTGAGGATCAAATAAAGATGAAAGAAAAGAGAATTGAGGAGTTGAAAAAAAAACACTGCACCTGAAAAAGAGAATAAAAGTGAGCTTCCAAAGAGAAAAACTAGTGAGAAGAAAAGAAAAGTGGAAGAAAGTGAGAGCAAAAAAATTCATGAGATTGAAGAGAGTTTTTTCTTGAGAGGAAAAGATGTCAAGAGAGTGTTATTAGCAAGACAACCTCTTCATTATATGGTTTCTAACGCTCTTTGTTTACATGTTGAAAAGGAAAAGAAACTATGTGTTACTAAAAGCTCTTTGAGAGAACTTTTCATGAGGGAAGCTCATGAGAACAATTTCATGGGACACTTTGGTGTAGGTAAAACTTTGGCTACTTTACACAAACAATTATTTTGGCCAAAAATGAGGCACAATTTGTATGAGCTTGTATCTCAATATATTACTTGTCATAAAGCTAAATCTAGAATAATGCCTCATGATTTATATACACTTTTGCCTATTCCTAACTCCCCTTGGGTTGACATTTCTAAGGATTTTGTGCTTGGTCTTCCAAGATTCAAGAGGGGAAAGGATTCTAACTTTGTTGTTGTTCATAAATTCTCAAAGAAGGCATACTTCATTCCTTGTCACAAGAGTGATGAAGGTTGTGAAGTAGACAATCTCTTCTTCAAGGAAGTGGTGAAACTTCCTCCATGGAAGCAAAAGAGATATAAGCACAAGTGGAAGGATAGATTTCCTCAAGAGAATGTTTAGTTGCCAAGTGAGTATGGTTTGAGTACTACTTTCAATGTTTGTGATCTTTCTTTGTATGATGTAGGTACAAATGAGGAGGCAAACATGAGGATAAGTTCTTCCCAAGAAGGAGGGGATCATGGAGGTCCAAGACAAGCCAAAGGTCTAGAAGGAGAGCTTGAAGCACTTCCTTTGGTGAGCTTCAAAGGACCAATGACAAGAGCTAGGACTCAAGCACTTCAAGACCATATTTAAGCTAACTTGGGCAAGCATGAAGTTGCACACCAAATCAAGGATGACAAGAGCTGGATTTTGATGTCTCAAATCCAATTTAATTCAATAAATTCCAGCACTTGTTAGAAGAAATTCATCAAACACTTGTAAATAGGTTGTCACTGTTTTAATCGATTATTTTGGCCTTGTAATCGATTAATGCATTTCAGTTGCAAACAGGAACCAAGGCCTTGCTGCTTTAATCAATTAAATGGCTAGTGTAATCGATTATTTCAGTCCCTGACTGTTTTAATCGATTACAAGAGTGAATTAATCGATTATTCCAGTCTGAGATTGTAACTGCACATGTTTTGGAAGCCAAAGGTCACTTAGGGAAAGCTTGCACTTCAAGCTTCATTTAGGCTTCATTTCACTTGTATTTTCATTACATTTTAGTTGCATTTAGCTTGTAATTTTGTGGCTTATATAAGGTGCCAAAAACTGAATGTAACTAACTTTGGTTCATTAATACAATTTCTGAAAATTATTGAGAGTTTCTCTCTTGTTCTTGTTCAAGAACTTCTTGAGTCTTATCAATGGCTTCCCAAAGCTATTGTGGTGATTCTTCCTAGACTTATTGGAGAGCTTCTCCATGGTGTCTTCATCTTCATCCCTATCCATTCTTCCATCTTCCATTTTCTACAATCTAAACTTCTAAAACAGCCCCAATTCAAGGAGTGTTGGAAGCTTATGAGTTCTTGTGGTTTGCTTGAAGCTTGGGTTCTATTGCAAGGTAGATTTGGGAAAAATTAATGGCTATGGGTTCAGCTGTTTACATCAAAGTTTATTTATGTCAGTGACTAATTGGGCCTAATGGGTCACACACAAAGGTTATTCTTTATTGCAAGTTATAACAAGTTTGGGCAAATAATTAGTTATTGGGCTTTGTCAAGACTGAGTTAAATTAGGTTAGAGTTGGACTTCAAGCCCACTTGAATCATACGCTCTATTTGGGGCATTATTGGTGAAATTGGTTTTTCCACTAATGGGCCCAAATGTGTTGACAGGCTCAATGGGCCTTGGGCCATGAATCCTAGTAAGTCAAGGAGTTGACTTGACCAAAATAAGTTTTGGGCAAATTCAAAATTTGAATTTGAATTTTGAATTTTGAATTTTGAAATTTTGAATTTTGAATTCAAATTCAAATTACGAACTGGGATAAGATTGAATTTATATTTGAGTTTAAATTTGAATTTGACTTTTAAATTCTATGAGGTTAGATTGTTGAGGATAATTTAAATTATCTAAATGAATTATCCAATAAAGATTGGATGAAGATTCTCTCCACAACATTATCATTTGAATTCTAAATTCAAATAAGTTATTGTTGCAACAAACTTTGGAGGGAGGAGAAGGAGAGAAGGTGGCGGTTTTTGGAGAGAATCTTGCTAGATTCTTTTTCAAAATTTTGCCAACAACTTGGGCTGATTTGGAGTGAGAGGATAATGCAATGCAACAACCTCATCTCACCTTAAATAGGCGCCTATATGGGGAAGAAAAAAAAAGAAAATTTTCGCCCTTCCTCTCTTGATTCTGAATCAAGTTCTAGCTTTTCCTCTCCCTCATTGATCGAAGCCGTATTCAACCAAATTAATGCAATTAAATGCAGTACTAGGAAGTGACCTAGATCGTCTCACAAGGATCGAATTATTGTGTTCAGGTATTAAAAACTGTTTTTGGGGGGTGTTTTTGAACAGATTCAAATTATATAGAAATTAAAACCGAATTACTAAAATGCAGAGATTAAAACAGTTAGGGTCTGGAACAGATTGCGAAATTTAATTTCCTTGGTTCACAAAATATAATCTATCCTGCTTAATCCTTGGTCAGTCCAGATTAATCTACTAAGCGAAGATTAACCCGAAACTTCCCTACACAAATTAAGCAAATGTGAAATCTGTTGGACCTAATTTTCCAGGATTAAGCAACCCGAAATTAATGAATTAATCAACTCAAAATCACTAAGCATGATTCCAATTCGAAAATCCATAACAAAAGCCCAACAAATACGAACCAAACAGAATCGATATTCAAGCACAGAGAACCTCCATTAATGGCAATCTGTCCAGAACCTAACCTAGGGTTTAGCCTTCCATTAATCCTAAAGTAAGAACAGAACACGAATCTAAACAGCAGCACAACATTAGAACGAAATTAAAATACAGAAACGAAATTCAAAACCTAAAAACAGAAACGAAAATTAGAATGCAAAACGAAATTGAAACCCAAACAGAAACGAAATTCAAGAAACAGAAACGAAATACGAAACTGGAATTCGAAATTAAAAACAGAGCAGAAAACGAACTGGAACGAAAATGCAGAAACGAATTTGGGAATTATCAACAGAAATGAAATTCAAAACAGAGAGCAGAAATGAAATAACAAAGAAAAACAGAAACGAATTTACCAACAGCAAACGAAAACAGAAACTGGAATTTAATTGCGCGGAACGTAGTCTGAACAACGAACTCAACAGAAGCTAAAAACCTAAACCCTAGCAGAGCACCAAAAACGAAAATAAAAGAGAAGAGGGGGAGAGTCTTTTGTTTGGTGACTGGCCCTATTTATAGAGTCACTAAACCTAAAAACGAAAATGGGCCTTTTTAATAGTTCTGGCCCAAAAATACACTTAAGGGAAATAAAGCGAAAATAACGCAAAAATAAAATGCTGCTGCAGAAAATTAATCTTCAAGTCCACGAATTAATTCCAAGCTCACTCAATTATTAATTTGCCCTGAAAATAAAAATTGGATTAATTAAGCTCAGAAAATCCAAATTCGGTAAAATATGAATTAACGGTCCAATTAAGAAATAGTGCGGAATATAAACGATTAAAGCTAAATTAAGGATTAAAATGAGTATAAAAAAAATGAGGAAATATAGGTAAATAGTGACTCATCACTCATCTTCTCTCCTCTTTTGCTACGCCTTCAACTGACGTCAAGGCACCATTATAGTCTTGATAAAAGAAACCAAATACTTGAAAGCCTCACACCTTGCATGGGCCTAGCAAGCCACCAAGGAAAATGAGGAATCAAGGAGAAGAAGTTCTCACTTGCAAGAAGGAGATAACCGTGTGGATCACCAATGGAGGGCGTCATCTTCTTTGAACCTTCAAGTGATAAAGGTATTTCTAAAACCCCAACGTGTTTCAATGAGTAATTCCTAAGCACACACACATGAGGTGCATAGATGGTCTATGTTTCCGCATCGATAAATTATTTTTTACCCTCATGTGAGCATACCGCGGTTGGACCAAGGAGCTGCGTTTTTCAAACTTTCATGTGGTATCAGAGCCTGGCTCGTTACTACAAACATATATCAATAATAAATATATCGCATCCCATTAGTTTAAAACGTAGTTTTCCTTGAAAACTAGCACACAATAGGGACAAACATACATTTCCATAATTGGGTTCCCTTATCCCAACTATGGTATCAAAAGCTATAAACAAACAGTATCTATAAATTCTCCTGTTAGCTCCTCATGGTGTTGTTTTGAGATCCCTCAATTTCGCGTTCTTTGGCCCAAACGCAGAGCTCTATATACCAATTCGAAGACAATTTAGTATAGATTTCAAAGACAAGGTTAATACTAACATTCGGGGTCAAATACCCACTCAAATTTAAAAAGAACTAAAATGGTGTTGTGGGAGTCCACATAAAAAAGACATCATTTTGAAATTCCGATCACACCAATGTGACCGGGGCTCAACGAAGGTCACAAAAATGAAATCAATTTTATAAAAGGGAAACTTTTACAGCGTCTCATTTTCAAAAGGTTTTCAAAGAAGTGTAAAAACTTCCAATAACGGTACCCAAAACACAAGAGACCCCAAGAGAGGCTTAAACTAACTAGGAGAAGACAAGGAAATCATGGTTAACTCGAAGAAACCAATAAAGGAGGATTGGAGGCTCTATTCTCTACCAAATCCTTGAGTTGAGTTTTGAAGATTCTGCTCCGATTAAAGTGTTCCTTTTCGTGCCGTGGTCCGGCGGCTCGTGGTGGTCACCAGTGGTCGTGGGTGGTGGAAGAGGAGATTCTAAGGTTTGGGTGAGAGTTTAGAGAGAGAAAGAGGTGAAAAATGCATTTTTGCATTGCTGGACATTTTTATAAGCTGCTCGTCTCGCTCAACGCAATTTCCTTTCTATTTGGGAATTGCGTTTAGCACGACATAAACAATTGTTATATTGTGGATCCCAACGGTCAAAATATGCAAAGATGGGCTTTGAACCTACTGTCAAAATTTGAAGTTGATCCAACGGTTAACAAATCCAAAATTATGGTTTTAACAAAACAGGTTTTGGGTCAAACTAATAACCACACCTTCCAAACATAGATCAAACATCCACACCATGCAATTGCACAAGGATAATGTACATAAAAATTCAAGATGAGCAGCTCTCATTCTCTGTTGGATCAACTTGACCTTCTCAGTGGTTTGTTGTACCACTTCAGGTCCTAAAATGAGGTTCTCTTCGAGTTCTATCTAGCCAACATAAGGGTGTCTTACACCTTCTACTATACAGAGCTTTGTAGGGAGCCATGCCAATGGTAGAATGAAAACTATTTTTATAGGTGAACGGTAAGGCTAACTTGGAGAAATCTTCTATGAATCTCTGGTAGTATCCTGCTAAATCCATAAAACTCTTGATCTCAAGCACCGACTTAGAACTCTCCCACTTAAGAACATCTTCTACCTTAGAAGGATCTACAGCTATACCACCTTGGGATATCATATGTCCTTGGAAACTAACTTTCTCTAACCAAAACTCACACTTAGACAACTTAGCATAAAGTTGTCGGTCCTTAAGGGTTTGCAGCACAATCCTCAAGTGCTTTTCATGGTCCTCTCTAGCCTTAGTGTATACTAAAATATCATCTATGAATACTACCACAAAACTATCGAGATAGGGGTGAAAGATCCTATTCATGTAATCCATAAACACACTAGGGGCATTAGTCACATCGAAAGGCATGATAAACACTCATAATGACCATAACGGGTCCTAAAGGCAATCTTCGGAATATCCTCAGACTTCACTCAGATCTGATGGTAACCTGACCTAAGGTCTATCTTGCTAAACACACAAGCTCCTACCAGCTGGTCCATAAGGTCATCTATTCTAGGCAAATGATACTTGTTCTTGATCGTCACCTTATTCAACTGACGATAGTCTACACACAACCTCATGACTCCATCTTTCTTCTTCACTAATAACACTGGTGCTCCCCATGGAGACACGCTGGGTCTCACAAACTGCTTATCCAACAACCCTTCTAATTGTTTCTTAGGCTCGGCTAACTCTATAGGAGACATCCTATAAGGGGCTATGGATATGGGTCCAACACCAGGCACCAATCTATAGAAAAATCTATCTCTCTCTCGGGCGGTAAATCGGATATATCCTTAGGAAACACTTCTAGAAACTTTCTAACAATAGAGAGATCACCTATAGAAACCTTGGTCTCTACTTCCATGTTAGACAATATCATATACACTGGAGCATTTTCTTTCGAAAATGTCACAATTTGGTTGGCAGATATAAACATCCTATCCCTACTCACTTCAGAATCACCAAACACCACAGTTTTATCAAAACAGTTTAACAAAACATGGTTGGAAGATTACCAGTCCATACCTAGAATAATATCAATTTGGTTGAGAGGCAAACAAATCAGATCAATAAAGAATTTTCTACCAGAAATCTCTACCAGACAATTCAAACACACATTAGAAGCTAAAACAAAACTACTAGTTGGGGTCTCTACCACAAGATCATTACTTAAAGAAGACACATAAAACTTAAGTTTCTCCTCTATTCTGATTCCCTATAGCCTGGGCTAAGGCTTGGAGAGCATCAACTATTACACAATCATTCCATCCGCGCATCACTCCCTGCACACCCCAGGAAATGAGAACATAGAAGGAATACATACAAGAAAAGGAATAAGAAAATTTTATACATATCTCAAGTCCCTACTCAAATACTTTTGAGAGTTGATGCCTCGAGAAATTACTCCTTTGCAATAGTTCTCTCTCGAGACATTAATGCTCATTCTTTACTCCTTGTATTCCTGACTGCTTGCCATAGTGTCCCATTGCACTTCATGAATTATCCAGATGGCCAGTTTGATAGCTCGTGACAAGGCATTGAAGCTTATGGTATAATAGACATCAGGAATACAAATGTATTTTGACAACACCAACAAATCTCCATAACCCATGCAAAACAACAATGTGCGTAAATTTCAAACACAAACAACCCAAGCAACTACAAAATAGTCAAATAGCCAAATATCAAACATTCAACATGCAAACACAAAATGCACAGAGAAACACAGCAGACTCACAACTCACTGGCCGAAAAGGTTCAACCTGCTTTGATACCACTAATGTAACGACCTGCCTCGTCGCTACGATATCACTACTCTTAAACGTTTAATTTCCAAATTTTAATGAAAACTCCATTAATTTGATTATGAAAATGAGAGTAAATTTTTTGCAATACTACACTCACCAGACATCGCAGAAATACATAAATAATTACATATATATAAATATATTAAACAATTACATATCATTCACATGTCAGAACATAATTTAGTTTTTACATATACATATATATGCTTGAGATTAAATGTTGGATCAAAGAGAAACAAGGAACCAATAAGAAAGAGTTAATAACAAAACACAGCTCTCTCCCATAATAAATTCCAACATTATCACGTCAGCTTGGCGGCTTCAACAAAAGGATCTCTCTCCAATATCACCTATTGCTACTCATATGCTCCCACGAATGAAGGTTCGCTATCATCACAGGTACCAACCACACGGTACAAAATTTGCAATGGTGAGTTTCTTATACAAGATCAACAAATATCAGATGACAATGATTAGCAAGAAAACAATAACAATAATACCACAACCATTCTCAATATCAATCAATTAAACTATGCTCAACAAACTAGTCATCAACTTTTTCCACAATTCAAATCAATTATGCTTAGAATGATGCGTGCACCTGACTCCACTCTCACGATGCAATGTGGTACCATTGGAAATAGTCTCTCACTTAGGAAAATGATTCAATCGTTTATCGGGGTCACCCTGTCGTGCACTGGCCATTCCCCCCTCCCCCATGGTGATTTGCCTGAGTCTTAATGGAATTCCAAACCAAGTGACATGCCCCCTAGTACCCACATTTTTATCCTCATAAAAACCCTAGGTACACACTGGCTTCATTCTATTTCCATTCAATTATAAAGTATGAAACATGGGCTCATCAATGCACTGACCGTGGATAGAGACTGAAATCCTAAGCAATTTCTTCTCCTCTCCAGGAATGCTTAAAATTCGTAAACTCTTTCTCGCAAAGATATCCAATAAGTCATGCACCCCTATGCACATACACAACTCACAAACATGGGCACATCAATGCACTGACCGTGGATAGAGACCAGAGTTCTAAGCAATCGCTTTCTCTCTTCAAGAATGCTTAAAATTCGTAAACTCTTCCCCGTAGAGATATCCAACAGGTCATTGCACCTCCCATGTACAACATACATCCATCACGATGACATCGTCAACATCAATATTACCTCAATCTCAATATCATCAACAACATCAATATCATTTCATTTCAATATCATCAACATCATTTCATTTCAACATCAATATCATCTCATATTAATATAATCATCAACATAATCTCATTCATTCACAATCCATATTACCACAAGACTGGTATTTTTAGGAAATTTCTAAATTAAAGAGGAGGATTACAATATAAAAGATAGTTTTTTTCTTGAAAATCAGCACACAATAAGGACAGGCATACATCTCCATAATTGGGTTCCCTGACCCCAACTATGGTATCAAAAGCTAGAAATGAATAATAAACTCCCCTCACCTATCTATATCCCTTCATTAGCTCCTTGTAGTGTCATTTTGAGATCTCTCAAGTTCACGTACTTTGGCTCGAACGCAGAGCTCTATATACCAAATCAAAAATAATTTAGTATAGATTTCAAAGACAAGGTTAGTATTAACATTCGGGGTCAAATACCCACTCAAATTTAAAAATGGGCTAAAATGGTGTTTTGGAAGTCCATATCAAAAGGACATCATTTTGAAATTCCAATCACACCAATGTGACCGGGGCTCAACGAATGTCACAAAAATGATATCAATATTATAAAAAGGAAATTTTTACAATGTCTCATTTTCAAAGGTTTTTCAAAGGAAGTGTAAAAATATCCAATAATGGTACCCAAATCACAAGAGATACCAAGAAAGGCTTCAGACTAGCTAGGAGAAGGCATAGAAAACACGTTTACCTCGAAGAACCCGCGAAGAGAGGATTGGAGGCTTCGTTCTCTACCGATTCTTCTAGTTGAGTTTTGAATATTCCGCTCCGATTGAAGTATTCTTCTCCATGCAGTGGTTCAATGACAAGAAATGGCGGCTTGTGGTAGTCACCAGTGGCCGTGGCTAGTGGAGGAGGAGGGTGAGGGGTTGGGTGGCTGTTTTGGGAAGAAGAAGGCTGATTTTTCTGTGCTTTTATGCTACTGCACGTATTTGTAGCTACCTTTACTCAAATTTTTGGTCGTCTGGGCGAGCTGACCCAATTTTTTAAATTTCACTACTTTTGTGAAAAATTAATATCTCATGGTTCAGATGTTTATTTACATATGTGGGTTAGGAGCCTAACTTTAAAATTTTAAGGCGATCCAATGGTTAACAATCTAGAATTGTGATTTTACCAAAACAAGTTTTGGCTCAAACATGAGATCACACCATTTTAAGGCAGATCAAACAAATTCCACATAACCTAACATCTACACCAAGTAGTTGAAAAAGGATAATTCACACAACATTTCAACTAATCCAAATTAATAAAGTAATCAAATAATACAAGAAATACATCAAACATATATTTTCAATTGTCGAAATTTCAGGGCGTTACAACTACCATCATCTTTGGTAAAGCAGACACATGCGACATGAAAGTGATACTTCCTAGCAGGACGTAGCAGTTGAACAATGCTGCGGTGCACAACAGTGTCACTTCCGTCATAGCCAAAGAACAACAAAATCTAGTTGTGGGGGAAGTTCACAACCTCTACCTTCATCTTTCGCATAGGCATCTCTTCTTTGTAGTATAACTTAAAGCCCTTTTTCTTGGTAGCATCCCACACTGGTAGCCGCAAAAGAAGTCTATCAGCAACCATCTTGATGTCAATGACCTTACAGATGTGTATACCAAGAAGGTACACTATGGCTTGATCACACAAGTACATATGTTAATGTAACTTGCCTAGGGATAAGGATCTTTTGGAGAAAATTGTTTATCGGTAGGATGCACTGGCAGAAATCTTGTAATAGATGTCCACAAGTGCAGCTTCTTCTGAAACTGTATCTTGGGTGGTTCCACTTCTTGTTGGGCTCCTTATTTTCTTTCCGAATAGTTCTTGGGAGATGCGACCTTGGGAGCTCTTCTGTCCTTTAGATTTTGCATGTTGTGCCAAACTTTAGAGGGGGTCACCTTAGTGGAAGGTCAGACTCGTTGTTGAGTTCCAAGTGCTAGCCAATAGGGAGGCATCAGCTGGTTGCATTGGGCAAGTCCACTGTGGAGGTGGGAAATGAGCTATTGCATTTGATGATAGAGTTGTAAAGGCCTTAGATGGGGTGTGCATATAGTCATAGCACATCTAGGAGGGTGCTTGAACAAATACTATTTCCTTAACCACTGGTTTAGAGAAGGGGGTGGTAGGTGTAGGATTATCGGGAATGAAGGCCAAAGGGAATCTCTTAGCATGATTTAATGGCTCCCTTGTAGCTACCCTTCTGAACTTGTTCCAGTGTAGAAGAGAGGGAGGTGGACGCAATTGAATGGATGGTGCAAACTTCCAGAGGGCGTGTCATCAGTGGACTCACTATCTAATGAGGATGAGGTTGGATCTTCCTTTTTTCAGTGAAGGAAATCACCCATTCTTTGTCACCAAAGTTTGGGTTAGCCTTAGTTTCCCTCATCTTGATGCGTCGTGGAATGGCTGAGGGGAGGACGAACCCCTTGGTTCAGTGACTGGTTGAGTTTTCTTTGCTTCTTAGGATAAGGTACTTCAAGAGAAACAACTTTAATCTTTTGTCGGGCTAGTCGCACTAGTTCTTCATCATCTTCATTAGTCTCACTTAGGTCATTCAACCTTTGTGCTATTGGGTTCATAGGTGCAGATGCGACAGACTTATGCTTTCTTTTAGTTGATAATGATCGTCAAATCGTTCCAAAACAAATAAAACTAGGATTAATTCTATAGTATAAGAATAACCTAGGTCGACTCAGAGATACAATCCATTTTGGTTCTGACTTCAATCCACTAATAAACAACAGGGGATTTTAACAAACAGTTTACACACAATTAACGAAAATTACAAAAACACAAACTAAAAATGCATAATTATCACAGAAATAGAGTTTTGAAGTGTAATATGAGACAAATTTAAGAGCATCAATCCAATTCACCAAATCCAAGCAATTCGAATTATCACAATTTACTACAGATGATGGTCATATTATGAAAGTCTAGTCAATGTCATTAGAGGTAGTTTAATCAAATTAATCCCTAAATTCATTAAGATCACAAATCATATTGAAATATCATCCAATCAATCTATGATTAGACTCAAATTAGGAAATTAATCAATAACCTAATTCATTCCCAATCTTAAACACATTCAGAATCATGAAAATCGAAAATAGAATTGGAAAAGGAGATGAACAGTCACACATAATTCACAATACTTAACTGAAACTCAAATTCCTTATTGTTTGGATAGGATCCTTGGATTGATTAGTTGTTTAGCCTTCCATAGTCATCACCATTGGAAGAACAACGAACATTGAGCAAGAGAAGAAAAAAATAGAGTTGAAGAGATGAAGAACAATTGAGAGAGAAAGAGAGAAAATAGTTTAATCTCAAAACTTGCACTGACCGTGGATAGTTAAAAATTCTAAGCAATCCATTTCCCTCTCCAAGAATGCTTAAAATTCTTAAACCAATCATCTTCCCTCCCAGGGATATCCAACAAGTCGCTGCACCCGCCATGTACATACACAACATACATCCATCATGATGACATCATCAACATCAATATCATCTTAATCTCAATGTCATCAATAACATCAACATCATCTCATTTCAATATCATCAACAACATCAACATCATTTCATTTAACAATCATCATCAACATCAACATTGTCTCATATCAATATTATCATTAACATCACAAGTAATCGCATTCCACGTATATACATATAACATATACCTGAGATTCACATTCCCCAAGTCTTCAAACAACACAAATCTCATACATTCACAATCCATAATACCACGAGATTGATATTTTAGGAAAATTCTAAATTAAAGAGGAGAACTATATTATACAAAATAAACTCTTATGCCCATTTAAAATTTAATAAAGAAGTAAATAGGAGAACAAATTATAAAATTTTGGGGCAGAGTATCCTCTGTAATTAAGACTTTTCCCAAAAAAATATAATCATTACAACAACAACATCATTCACAATTTCATTCATCAATAACAAATATATCGCATCCCATTAGTTTAAAAAACGGCTTTTCTTTAAAACCAACATGCAACAGGGACATATATACATCCTCATAATTGGGTTCCCTGACCCCAACTACGGTATCAACAGTTGTAAACAAACAATAAACTCCCCTCACCTATCCATATTCCTCTGTTATCTCCTTGTAGTGTTGTTTTGAGATCTCTCAAGTTCACTTGCTTGGGTCCAAACGCAGAACTCTATATACCAAATTGAAGACAATTTAGTATACATTTCAAACACAAGGTTAATATTAACACTCGGGGTCAAATACCCATTAAAATTTAAAAGGGGCTAAAATGATGTTTGTGGAGTCTACCTCAAAGAGATGTCATTTTGAAATTTTGATCACACCAATGTGATCAAAGTTCAAAGAAGGTCATCTACTCCCCACAAGAACACCAAACATCAACACAAAACAATACTCAACAAATTTAAGGCATACCAAATCCCATTTATAAAAGACGTAGCTTTTATGGGAAAAACATCGCACTCACTAGGGAGATGCAGTTATCATCTCGGTTGGACTCCCTGGCCCCCAAACTCTGGTACCTAAAGCTGTTAAGAAACACGATAAACTCCCCTTACCTAACCAGGAGTTCATCCACGCTTCAAGATGGTTTGTTCCCTACTTTTGCTCTGACCACGAAGTTCTCCTTGGTGTCAGGATTTCATAGCAGCTACAGTGGTTCTTGTATGTTGAACATAACAAAGAAGGGGTTGGGAACGAGAGATTTCTGGGTGAGTTTTAGAGAGAAAACAGAGGAAACGCAAAGGTAGAAGAAGGAAGAGTAAACTTGTTGTGTCAGCCTGCTGCTTATAAACAAGGCTGACACAGCACGTCCACTTAATGTGCACAGCCGGTAACCACAATACAGTGGAGTTGACTTACGTCCAATACCCATCAAGCACGCATACCAAGACAAAAGCACTCAAATAACAAGTTATAAATAAAAAAATTAATCAATCAACATAACACGTAATTTAATCACCATAACACACACATAAACATCTAAATTAACAACTTATAATCTGGGTCGTTACAAAACACGATTACCTCAAAGAAACCCGAAAGGAGGATTGGAGGCTCCGTTCTCTACCAAATCCTCGAGTTGAGCTTTGAAGATTTTGCTCCGATTAAAGTGTTCCTGTAATGACCCACCTCGTCGCTACAGCATCACTCACTCTAATCGTGTGAATTGAATACATATGTATGCATATACTAAATCAATACTCATCATTCACATGTTTAGAACTTAATTTAGTTTTACATGTATTTAGAACTCAAAATATACATGTCCACAAAAAGAATTAAGGGACTAACTATGAAAGAGTTGATTAAAAAAACACAACTCTTTCCAAAAAGGATTCCAACGTCATCGCGTCGGTTCGATAGCTCCATCAAAAGAAGATCTTTCCCCAGGGTCACCTACTGCTGCTCATCTGCTCACACGAACGAAAGTTCACGATCATCACAGGTACCAACCACACGGTACAAAACAAATGCAAGGGTGAGTTTATTATATAAAATCAACAAGCATTAGATAACAACAATTGGAAAGGAAACAACATTAACAACCACAATCATTACCAAAAGTCCATCAGTCCAATACACATTCGACAAACCCATCATCCAATTCACTTCACAACTCAAAGAACCATGCTCAGAATGATGCATGCACCTGACTCATCTCTTAGAATGCAATGTGGTACCATTCTCATGGAAATAGCCTCTCTCAGGAAAATGATGCAGTAGCTCGTCGAGGTCACCCTGTCGTGCACTGGTCGCTCCCTCCATGGTGATCAACCCTAAGTCACAAGGGAGTTCCAAACAAAGTGATTACCCCCTAGTACCCCCGGTACTTATTGTCCTTCATTTTATTTCCATCCATACAAATATGAAGTATGAAGCATGGGCACCATCAATGCACTGACCATGGATAGATAGGGACTAGAATTTTAAACAATCCCTCTCTCTCCTAGGATGCTTAAAATTCGTAAACCTTTCCTCGCAAGGATATCCAACCGGTCACTGCACCCCACGTGGACATATACCACATACAACCATGGACACCATCAATGCATGACCTGGCTAGGAACAAATCCTTCCCCGCAAGGATAACCAATGATACACCCCCATGGGTATCCATGTATATCCACATTACACAATGACATTGTTCACATCAACATTATCCCTCGTCAATGTCACTATCAACAACATCATCATCATGTCATCTTAATGTCATCAACATCATTTTATTTCAATATCATCATCATAAACATCAATATTCAACATCATCAACTATATCATCATTATCTCATGTCAACATCATCAACCCAATCAACATTATCTAATTTCAACATCATCATCATAATCATCAATATCATCTCATATTAATATATTATCATCAACATAATTTCATTTCAATATCATCATCAGCATCACGAACAATCGCATTTTACATCTATATACCATATGCATGCGATTCACATTCCCCAGGTCTTCAAACAATATAAACCTCATTCATTCACAATCTATATTACCACGAGACTGATAATTTAGGAAAATTCTAAATTAAAGAGGAGGACTATATTATAAAAATTTAGTAAAGAATTAAATAGGAAAACATATTCTAAAATTTTGGGCAGAGTCTCCTCGATAATTAAGACTTTTCCCAAAAATTCAAGCGTTACAACAACAACATCATTCACAGTTTTATCCATCAACAAGCCAATTCATCGCATCCCATTAGTTAAAAACACAAATTTTCTTGCAAATGAGCACACACAGGAACAAACACACATCAATCATAAATACATCACATCCCATTAGTTAAAAACATAGTTTTTCTTGAAAACCAGCACACAGTAGGGACAGACAGTTATCTTCATAGTTGGGCTCCCTGGCCCCTAACTATGGTATCAAAACTATAACCAAATAATAAACTCCCCTTACCTAACTAGGAGTTCTCCTGTTAAAACCTCGCAGTGTTGTTTTGAGATTCTTCAATACGTGTGCTTGTCCAAACGCAGAGCTCTATATACCAAATCAAAGATAAATTAGTATAGATTTCGAAGGCAAGGTCAAAATTAACATTTAGGGTCAAATACCTACTCAAATTAAAAAGGGGCTAAAAGGTGTTTTGGAAGTCCACATCAAAAGACATCATTTTGAAATTCCGATCACACCAATATGATCGGGACTCAACAAAGATCACAGAAATAACATCTATTTCATAAAAAGGAGACTTTTCCAACATCTCATTTTCAAAGGATTTTCAAAGGAAGTGGTAAAACTCCCACTACGGTACCCAAAACTCAAGAGACACTAAGAGAAGCTTAAACTAGCTAGGAGATGACAAAGGAAACCAAGGTTACCTCAAAGAAACCAAGAAAGAAGGATTGGAGGCTCCATTCTCTACCGAAACTTTGAGATGAGTTTCGAAGATTCCGCTCTGATTAAAGTGTTCCTCTTTGTGCGGTGGTCCAATGTAACACCCTGAAAATTTAAAAACTATGATCAAAATATTATATGAATTATTCTTGCATAGCTGTTGATGTGAATATTAGGTTATGAGAGATTTGATGGTCTATATTTGAATTAATGGGGTGAAATATCAATTAGAGACATTCAGGAAATGTTTAGAGAGAAATGACCATATTATCCTTCCCTTAAAGCAGAAATTACAGAAATGCCCTTGAGGTGAAAATGACGAGAATGCCCCTAGATATTTTAGTAAGATATTTTAAGATGGAAATTACATAAATGCCCTGGGATATTTTGGAAATGACAAGAATACCCTTAGATATTTTGTCTAGATATTTTAGGGTAGAAATGACAATTATGCCCCTAGGATGAATGATGAATTTACCATAATGCCCTTTATGCCAAAAATGACCAGATACTTTTTGAGATTCTGTGGAAACTTGATGAAAATACAGAACATTCTTAGACAGCAGATTATTAAGATATTTTGTGACAAGAAACCTTAGAATAGAATTTCTATAAATTTTATAAGGTGACTACTTTGAAATAGTATTCATAAGGATGAAGGAGGCGAAACAATATGGAAAAATGAGAAATAGAATCTGTGGATTTTCTCTCAATTATAGGATGTCCAGATTTACCCAATAAAATGTTTTAGTAATTTTGATGGACAGAAGAAGAATAGACCAAGTAGAATTAAGATAAGAACATTTTGTAGACAAGGATATGTATCAATCGGTATAGTTTGCTTGTAAGAAATTTTAAGCTATCATTGAAGCCAATTTTTGAGGATATCTAGAGTTCTATTATTTCAAATAATTTTTAGGAGAAAGAATTCAAATTGAAATTAATTTCCTACAAGAAAATACCAAGTGGAAATAATATATGGAAGTAGATTTTTCCTTAACACCAAAAGTGACATGTAATGGCATAAAAGGAAGAAAATTTTATGTTTCCACCCCCTAGGTGTAAAGATCACATGAGAAAAGGCAAGAAGCTTCAAGAATTCCACTTGGAAAGGCAAGCCATGTGATGAATACAAGTATTAGGACACTTGTATGGCATAGAGGCAAAGAAAGCAAAAATCTTCTATTGTCTCTTTTGGCAGAAAACGTGGACAGTTCTATACATTATTTCAAAAATCCCAACGGTCAAAAGTTACATATATGAGATATTAGTGTACCTTTAAAATCTTAAAGAGATCCAACGGTTAACGAATCCAGAATAGGAATTTTATTAAAACGGATTTTGGGATAAACTCAAGAATGGAAGGAAAACATAAAAATCTTCATTGGCAAGCTATTCCACGAAAATACAAGAAGGAAGGAGAATTATTGAGAACCTTCAAGAGCTTGGACACTTGGATGGTGGAGAATAAAAAGCCTTCATGATTTGGCCACTTGGAAAGTAAGGTAATGATGGCTTAGGAGATTTTTTTAGTTTCAACCACTATATAAAGGGAGGGGGACCTAAAACTCAAGTCATTTCTCCAAGCTACTCTCCCACCTAGTTCACGTGAAACCCCTCTTCCATATCCCTCCCATCCTTTCATTTCCAAGCCTAAATCAAGTTAGAAAATAAACCCACCATAGTGAAGCATCACGTGGAAGCTAGGAAGCCTTTAGGAGGAAGTTTGTCAAAGCTTTATAGGAAGAGAAAGACAAGCTTCGTAAGAGATTTTAAGGTATGTATAGGGAAGTTTATGTTAAATATAGTTTAAGTGTTACTTTGTTTAAGTATGTGTAGAATTTCATAGAATTCCATCTATTTCTATTAAGAACAAAGTTTGCACACCATGTGTTTGAAGAAATGCTTCAAAGAATGAAAGATAGTCTAAGTGTGTTTTGTTTAAATGAATGTTTGAAAATATGTGTTGTTCAAGTGTTGTTAAGAGTTTTATAAATCTCTATGAACTCCATATGTTTCTATGAAGCTTTGTGCATAAATATTTTATTAAGTTCTGTACTGGATTTATATTGAATTTCTAAGTAAAACATGTGAGATATAAATTAAAGATTGATGTTGAAAATAAAGATGAGATGATGAAATTAAGAAGAGAATCAATCTTATATGTCTCATATGCATATGCCCGGCGGGGGTTAGTCCGCGTTATTTGCCTCAAGAGGAGGTATGTCAGATAGCTGCAGGAACTAAGTTCGAGCGTTCAGACAAGAGGAGTCTGAGCTAGGGGGGCCGGCAGTGGGGAAATCACGCCACCCATGATGATCACATGAAGTGTGGGTGAGAATCCTGTGCAACACTGTGCAACCCCAACTGATTGTTTTAGTTCTGTGCCAGTGATTGGGGCTATCTTGACTATGGTACCAATTGATGAAAATTTGAGAGAGATTCATGCATCATATAAAGAAGATGAGCATGCATCCCATGATGAGTATGTTGTATGATTATTTGTATATTGTATATAGTGTGTGACTTAAACTATGTTTATCGTAAACTTACCTTATACTTTGTGTCTGTGGTTGACACCTGCGATGACCTCAATTTATTTGGGCGAGCAGAGGAACAGTAAAAGCATAGCAAGCAGATGGATTTTGTGGAAGATGTTGGAAAGCTATTTTGATGCAGATATTATGATATTTATTTCGATGATATGTATCATGTAATAAAACTAAGAAACGATCTGTATTTTATTATTATGGACTGTATTATGGATTGAATTTAATTATTATGGACTTCGAACGAACACGATTACAATATTGATGATTAATACCTTTCGTATGAATTATTCTAAGCAAAAAGAAAAGAATTTTCCGTGAAATTTATAACTAAGAAAATTTTCAAGTAAGTTGAAAAGAATTTTTCATCACAAACCAATAAATACAAGATAGTAAAACGAGGCGTTACATCCAACGGCAAGCAGCGGTGCCTCGTGGTGGTCACCAGTGGCCATGGCTGGTGGAGGAGGAGGGGGAAGGGGTTGGGTGGCTTTTGGAGGAAGAAGAAAGCCATTTTTTTGAGTTTTGACACTGCTGTACAAATTTATCACCGCTTTAACTTGCCCAAGCGACCCAAAATGCCTGCCTAAATTCGCTGGGCGAGCTGACCCAATTTTAAAATTTCTGCTTCTGTGAAAAATTAAAATGTCATTCTTCAGATGTTATTTCACCAATCCCAACGGTCAAAAGTTACATGTATGAATTAGGAGACTATCTTTAAAATTAGAATGCAATCCAACAGTTAAACAATCCATAATGTTGATTTTACTAAAATAGGTTTCAGGTTAAACTCGGAATCACTCAATTTTCAGCACAACTCAAACAAACTTCGCACAACCTAACATACATACCAAGCAATTGTACCAAGGTAAAATATAAAAAAATAAACCAATCTAAATTAATCAAATAATCAAACAATTACAACAAATACATTAAACATATATTTTCAGTTATCGAAATTTCAGGGTGTTACAGTTCCTCTCCATGCAGTGGTTCGACGGCACGCAATGGCGGCTCGTTGCGATCACCGATGGTCATGAGTGGTGGAGGAGGAGAATTGGAGGCTTGGGTGAGTGTTTTGAAGAAGAAGGAAGGTGAACATGCATGGTTTCATGCTGCTACATGTTTTTGTAGCAGACTATACTGGCCCTAGTGAATTCTACTCGCTTGGCCGAGCTGACCCTGTCTTCACAAATTTTACTGCTTTTATGAAAAGCTGATATCTCACACTCCAAATATTATTTCAGAAATCAGAACTTTCAAAATTTGAATACATGGTATATAAGCCTACCTTTCTAATTTGAAAGTGATCCAACGGTTAACCAATATGAAACCATGATTTTACCAAAATAGGTTATGGGTCAAACTCAGAATCACACAATTCCAATGTAGATCAATCAAACTCCATATAACCTAATATCCAAACCAAGCAATTGAAAAAGGATAATTCACACAACACTTCACTAATCCAAATTAATAAAGTAATTAAATAATACAAGAAATACATCAAACATACATTTTTAGTTATCGAGATTTCAGGATGTTACAACTTAGTGGTATTAGAGCAAGTCGAACTTTTTCGGCCAATGAGTTGTGAGTCTGTTGTGTTTCTCTGTGCATTATTTGTTTGTTGTGTTGAATGTTTGATGTTTGAGTATTTGATTTTTTATGACTACTTGAGCCATTTGTGTTTGGAACTTAGCCACATTGTTGTTTTATGTGGAACATGGAGATTTATTGGTGTTGTCATAACATGTTTGTATTCCTAATGTCTGTCATACCATGAGTTCCAATGCCTTGTCACGAGCTATCGGACTGGTCATCTGGATAATTCGTGAAGTGCAATGGGACACTATGGCAAATAGTTAGGAATACAAAGGGTAGAGAGTGAGTGTTAATGTCTCGAGAGAGAACTGTTGTAGAGGAGTGAGTTCTCGAGGAATCAACTCTCAAGAGTAATTAAGTAAGGACTTGAGATAGGTATAAAATTGTTTTATTCCTTTTTCTCGTGTGTATTCCTTCCATGTTATCATTTCTTGGGATGTGCAGGGAATGTTGTTGGATGGAATGATCGTGCAATAGTTGATGCTCTCCAAGCTTTAGCCCAGGCTATGGGGAATCAGAATAAAGGAGAAACTACTGGAGCTGCTAAGTGTCAAGGGTTGGATTGCTTCCAACGAAACAATCCCACTTCTTTCAATGGAGGATACAACCTTGATGATGCTTAGAACTGGATACGAGAGATTGAGAAAATATTTCAAGTGATGGTATGTTCGGAGGAGCAGAAGGTTGCTTTTGGCACCTATACTCTGGCAGAAGAAGATAAGTATTGGTGGGAGAACACTCACCAATGCTTGGAGGCTGAAAGTCAAGTTGTGACCTAGGAAACCTTCAAGAGCGTATTTTTGGAAAAATACTTTCTTGAAAATGTTAGAAACAAGAAGGAGATAAAATTCCTAGGAAAAGATGGTGAAAGCTCATTGTGTGTGTGTGAAGTTTCTGAATGGCTTATGGCTTGAGGTGAAAGAAGCTGTGAATTATCAAGGTGTTTGTCAGTTCCCAGTACTAGTGAACATGTGTAGGATCTACGATGAGGACTCCCAAGACAGTGCAGCGTATTATCACAATATTGGCCCAGTGAAGAACAAGAAGAATGGATCCCAAAATCAAGAAAAACCATACCTGACCCCTTCCAAGCAATATTGATGGAGGTCCATTGCAAGCTAAAGGTTTGAAGAACTTCCTTTGGTGAGCTTTAAAGGACCCATGACAAGAGCTAGAACCCAAGTCCTACAAGACCACATCAAAGCTAACTTGGACAAGCATGAAGAAACACACCAACTCAAGGACAAGAAGGGCTAGATTTTGTATTCTAAAGTTGAATTTAATTCCTTAAATTCTAGCACTTGTTAATAGCAAAAGTAGTGACAATTAAAAGGCTTTTTAGTGCAATTGTGTAAAGAGGTGTAGGTGCACTTGTGTGTAATTTGTGTAGCACCTAAGTAAGCTTGTTGCCTACACTTAGAGGCTTAAATTACTGCACCTTAGGCATGTTGGTTCAGCCAAGGAATCACCTTAGGAGAAGCTTGTATTTCAAGTTTCACTTAGCTTACATTAGGCTTCTTTAGTTTGCATTACTAGCTTCATTTTTATTTGTCATTTCATGTACATTTGAGTGTAATTTCGTGGCTTTATGAGCTGCCCAAAAAACTGAATGTAACACTTTTGATGTCATTTTTACAAATCTGAAATTTGTGTAGAGTTTCTCTCTTGTTCTTGTGCAAGAACCTCTTGTTTCTTATCAATGGCTTCATGCTATTGTGATGATTCTTCCTAGGCTTATTGGAGAGCTTCTCCATGGTGCCATTCCATCTTTATCTCTAACCTTTCTCCATCTTCCATTGCTGAAAATTAAAGCTTCCAACCAGCCTTGCTTTCACATGAAGTTTGGACAGCTTGGGTTCTTGAAAGATTCTTGAAGTTTGGGTTTCATTGCAAGGTAGATTTGGGAAATTAATGGCTAATGGGTTCAGCCATACATTATGTGGTATCTAGAGCCTAATCCTTGTGAGATCCTTCTTCAAGTTCAATTTTAAGAACTTCTTCAAAGGTAAAAAAAAAAAACTACACCTTATTCGAAAATCACATATCCATTTCTTTTCCTAGTTTCCTTGAGTTTTTGTGAAAAATCTTGGTGGTGTTGGCTTTGTTTAGTAATCCGCCACATACCCTTGTGTTTTCCTTCAAGTTTTTTGTGATTTATGTCTTCTTGTTCTTCATGTTCTTCATTTGTTATTGATAATTTTCTAGTTTTGATTCTTGTAATCTAGTGTTAGTAGTTGTTTTGTGTTGTATAACCACTTGTTTTGATTCTAATCTCATGCCTAAACTGAATTGAGTTTTTAGAAGAAAACTTTTACAAAAGAAAAACAAAGAAGAATTCATCAAGTTTCTTTAAGAATTCTTGAACTTGTACAAAAGAAAAACAAAGAAGTGCAGCCCCAAAAAGTTTGTGAATTTGTGGCTGGAAAAATAATCAAAGTGCAGCCCAAAAAGTTTGTGAATTGTGGCTGGAAAACAATCAAAGTAAAGCCAAGAAATTATTGAATTGGTGGCTGGAAAATTCAAAGTAAAAAGAGAATTTAGAAGCAAAAGAAAGTTGCAACAAGTTTCAAAATTCTTTTGGACCACAAAACTAAGTGAACTTGTATGACATGCAAACTTTGTGAAATTTGGTTTCTAACAATTGAATTTGTATGGTGTATCCTCCTTGTGCAGTATGGTACAGCTATTATCCTTGAGTTGTCTCATTAAATTCCACTTTGAGTTTGTGCTTTTTCAAAAATTTTCTTTTGTTGCTTGTCTTTTAAAAATTCCAAGGTTTTGTCTTAGAGTTTTCTTGTTCTTTGGACTCTTGAGTCTAGCCTAGAATTGTTTCCTATTTCACTATAGTAAAGAAGCTTGATTGGAGTGAGTGTTTCTTAAGAACTATAGAGAAGTGATAACCGATGTCGTATCACTTCAAAACAATTATACTAGGTTAATTCTGTAGCACAGGATTAACCTAGGTCGACTTAGAGACACAATCAATATGGTTCCAACTTCAATTCACTAGTAAATAATAGGGGGATTTTTATCAAACAATTTGCATGCAATAAATGAAAATTGCAGAAAATGTAGCAAAATAGAAACTAATAGAATTGATAATAGGTATTTTAAAACAGATTAAAAAGCATCAATCCAATTCACCAAACCAAGAAATGTGAATTATCATAGTTCTCAGATAATGATCTTGTTATGAAAGTTCATTCAATTTCATTAGAAGTAGTTCAATCGAATTAACCCCTAAATTAATTGAAACCACAAACCTAATTGACATATCATCCAAATAATGTGTGATTAAAAGTTGAAATTAGGAAATGAATCCATAACCTAATCTGTTTTCAATTCTAAACACATTCATAATCATGAAAATTGAATAGAGGATTGAAGAAGTGAACATTCATACAGAAATTGAAATACCAAACCAGAACTCAAATTCTCCTTGCTTATGCTGGATCCTTGGATCGATTGATTGTTTAGCCTTCCATGATCATCATCAATGGAAGCCCCACGAAATTAGTGTAAGAAAATGAAAGAACAGAAATGAAAATGAAGAACAGTTGAGAGAAAATAAGAGAAAGGGTTTTAATTATAAAATTTTCTACAAGTCACAACAAAATATGTTTTTGCTAAAATGAAGTGTCTCTATCCAAATAACTAAAATCACTAAAATATAGTGACTGAGTCAGTAGGAAAGGATGGTCCATAATTAAGCCCAACTAATCTAACTAATTACTAATTACACCAATTTCGCAGCCTAAAATTCAAGTGCAGTGGTTCTGACTTCCAAGCCTAAAATGACCCTCAAAATGATAGAATTGGCCTTGGCTTATCTCTGACAAACTGGTAGATATTTTCCTTATCTTTCCAGGGACTACTCATATGCACCATGTGGAGTTCTGTAGAACTCTCTAGGTCCTGCACAAGGAAGATAGGTCAAGTAAGCAAAAACTCCAAAAATAAGCAACAATTATCAATTAAGCCCACTTGTTTGCCTAAGGCAAAAACTGAATTGGAATGGGAAAAAAAAAGTCCAAGAGAAGTCAAATAAGCTAAGAAGAATAGAAAAATATTAAACTAAAAATACTCAATCAAGAAGCTAGAGTGGAAAAAGGCAAGAGAGAACATTAAAGAAAAAGCCTAGATAAAGAGTGCAAACACTTAGAGAGTGGTGAGAATTTCCTTATATACTTGTGTTTTTTTTGCTAATCATTTATTTTGAAGGATGAACTCAAGTGGAGAAGAAGCTTTGTCACCTAAGACCTCTAGGTTGATGAAGGCCATTTCAAAACAAATGGATGATTTACAAACCAAGATGGATGCAAGATTTGAGGAGGTACAAAGGAGGACCCAAAGAATGAGTAATTCCATTAGGAGTGTAGATGGAGAGGCTTATGGCAATAGGAGGATGAGTGAGTATGCATCCTCTCATGGAGGAAATTATGAAGATGAGGGGAATAAGAGGGAGGATTGGAGAGGAAATAATAATAGGAGAGAAAATAATAGAAGAAATAATCATAGGAGGAAAAATAGAGAGGAGGGAGATTGAAGGTTTAGGAGAGAATAGAGAGAAGGGATGAATGGAGGATTGAGTGGAGTGAAAATAAAAATTCCAAAGTTCCTTGGCACTTATGATCCCGAAGCTTACATTGAGTGGGAGATGAAGGTAGCAATAGATATCAATGCAAGGATAGTTTATTTGACTAGTGGATAAAAGAAAGAAGGCCTATATCATCTCAATCAAAGCATGTGCAACAAGGAATGTCAAAAGAGACAAGACAAAACATAGAGTAATCATCCTCAGAGGCCCAAAACCTCACAAGGCATAATTCTATCACACATGATCCATCTTAAATTCTATTTCTCAAGCCTACTTATCACTTCAACAATTGCAACAATGATTCACATCAAGCATGAAACTTTTCAATCCAACAAAAATTAGTACATTTCTCACAAATTATACAAGTTAGAAATCCTATGAAAAACATGAAAAAGTGGTTAAATTCTAATTTTTTTTTGGTGTAAAAACAAAATAACAACTAGACAGAACAAAACAAAACAAATACAGCAAAACAATAATAGAAACATTAACAAAAAAATAGAAACAGACAGAAAGAAAAACAAACAGAAATAGAAAACAGACAAATAAAATAGAAAACAGACTCAAAAACTAAAACATAAAACAAAACACAGACAGATAAAACATAAAACAGACTCAAAAATTAAAACAGACAGAATGTACAAACAGAGATAGAAACAAAAAACAAACAAAACAGTAAATAGCAAATAGAAACAGATAAACAGAAATGTAAACAGAAAATAGATTTTGTAATCCTTCACCCTACACTTGAAATGCACATTGTCCTCAATGTAAGCATGCAATGAGATGCAAACAAAGAGACAACAAATAAAAGAAGGAAAAAGGAAACTCCCCAAATGTCATTCAAGGCACATCATCACATAGAATTGGAAAGACCAAAAAAAGGTCCGCCACAAGCTCCTCCTCCACTAGCGGGCTCTCATGAAATAGCTTGAGTTGGTGATCATTCACTTTGAAGACCTTGTCGGTAACTTCATTTTTAATCTCAACTGCACCCATGGGGAAAAACATTAGTAATAACAAAAGGTTCATCCCATCTAGATCGAAGTTTGTAACACCCCAGGATTTCTAATTGTTGAGCTAGACGTTTAATGTGTGTTATGTTGCTGATTATTTGATTTATTTTGGTAATTGGTGTTTGTTACTGTTCTGCCTTGTATGCGTGTTTAATGATGGATGTGTTAAGTCAACTCTGCTGGTCTGTGGTTGCTGATCGTGCATGTAAAGTGGACATGTCATGTCAGCTATATATATATGCATCAGAGTACGCAGCGGAAACGTGTTTTCCTTTCTCTTCTTCTTTGCGCCTTTTTGCTCCTCTCTTTCTCAAGCTTACCCACACCCAGAAATGACTCTTTCTCAACCCCTTTGTGTCGCCTTCAACCCCCAAGGACCATCGTAGCTGCCATGGGACCCCCTACGTCAAGAGGAACCTCGTGATCAGAGTGGAAGCTTTAGACCGCTCCTTATAAAGTTCGAAGAGAACGGGGCCGACCCTCTTCTTCTCGGCCTTTGCGAGGACCCTGTGTTTGGGCAAGCTTCCGTTTAAGAATATCGTGTTACAACACCGTTGGGTTGTGCGAGAAGAACTCTGGGTTAGGTAAGGGAGAGTTTATTATGTTAATAACAGCCTTAAATACCATAGTTGGGGGCCAGGGAGTCCAACTATGAAGCTATCTGCATGTCCCTGCTGTGAGTTTTTTTTCCAAAAAACTACGCCTTGTGATGAATGGATGTGATATGTTTATTTTTGTGATGTTCTTGAGTGAAGAATTTGATGGTGTTTTCGTGGGCGAGTTGATGTTGTGAGAACTCCCTGTGCATGCGTGTGAAGTCGGTATTTTGATGCTGTAAACTCCCAAAACACCTTTTAGTAGTGTTTGTGGAGGTGTCGGATACCGGGTTGGGTATGCTGGACTGAGCTCATTACATAGTATATACAAATATACAGGACGTGGCTCTTAGTCCTTGATGGCGGATGTCAATATTCTGGGTTCCTTACCCGGGGTTATTCTCTAAGGCTACTGAGCCCAAGTCATTTCTTTGAGAGAGAGCTACCGAGTTTTCTTACTCAGATGAGCTCATTTCCTTTCTTTGAGAGAGCTACCGGGTTTCCTTACTCGGATGAGCTCGTTTCCCTTCTTTGAGAGAGAGCTACCAGGTTTCCTTACTCGGATGAGCTCGTTTGCCTTCTTTGAGAGAGAGTTACCGGGTTTCCTTACTCAGATGAGCTTGTTTCCTTTCTTGAGAGGGCTATCGGGTTTCCTTCTAGGGTTGAACTTGTGTCCTTTCTTTGAGAAAACCTACCTTGTCCGCCCTTGTCCGACCTTGTCCACCCTCGTCCGACCTTGTCCGCCCTCATCCGATCCTGTCTGCCCTCGTCCAACCATGTCCCTAGTTTGCGGTGTTACTATTGATGTGTATGTAATGAACATATATGGTAATGTTGGAACTGTGAAGGTTGGTTTATGAGATAATGATATGTGCATTGATACCATGGGGGCGTGCATGGCGAGTTACCCTAGCCTAGAAGGATTTGTTCCTGGCAGGGTCATGCATTGATGGTGCTCATGGTTATCGAATTCGGGTGGATATACATAGATACCCACGGGGGTGTATGATGAGTTACCCTAGCCTGGAAGGAATGGTTCCTGGCGGGGTCATACATTGATGGTGTCGTGGTGATCTGCTATGTATAGACACGTGAGATGCCAGGACCGAATGGTTAACCTTGCAAGGACCACGGTCAGTGCATCGATGAGCCCACGTTGGGGCGTTATGTATGTACATGGGAGGTGTATGGCGAATTACCTAGCTAGGAAGGAATTGTTCCTAGCCGGGCCATACATTGATGGTGCCCATGTGACATACTACATTTGCATGACAGAAATAGGATGATTGGTTGTATGTACAGGGATACTGGGGGGCCACGTCTGTTTGGAACTCCTTTTGACACCCATGGCTGATCACCATTGGGGGGAGTGACCTGTGCACGACAGAGTGACCCTGACAAGGTACTGCGTCATCTGACCACATGGATGGACTATTTTCGGGATGGTACCACATTGCATGCTGAGAGATGAGTCAGGAGCATGCATCATGATAGGCATTATAAGCTGACTTGTGAAATATTTTTGGATGATTGTTCATGCCAGTTGTGTGATGAAATGCTTGGTTATGGTAGTGATATTGTGATGTTTGGATTGGTTTTCCTTAACTGATGTTATCTATTGCTTGTTGTTTTACATGATAAAGTCACCCTTGCTTTGTTGTACCGTGTGGTTTGGTACCTGTGATGATCACGAACCGTGTTCGTGTGAGCAGACAAACAATAGTAGGAGACTTGGAAGATGACCTCTTTTTGGTTGGAGGATCAGATCTCGACTAATAGTTGTGTTTGATGATTCATTCTTCATTGTTTGATCTTTCGTTTCTTTTGATGATTCATTTCAGACATGGATAATTGTAATTACAACTAAATTATGCTTTCATATGTACTTGTATTACAATATATTATATACTCGTGTATTCGTGTGCTTTGTGGTAATGACTATGTGCTCGCAAAAAAATTATTGTCATTTTCATAATCAAATTAAAGAGATCTTCAATTAAAAACAAGTTTTGTCATGTTTAAGAGTTAGTGATACAGTAGCGATAAGGAAGGTCATTACAAAGTTTACCAGAAATAAGCTTGAGGCGAGAGTTAAACAATAGCACTTTTGGCCAATATGGAACTCTTCCTAAGAATCCTAGAGTCATGAAATCTCTTCACTTTCTCCTTGTAAATCTTGGAGTTCTCGTAGGCTTCTAAGCAGATCTCTTCAAGTTCTTGCAATTGAAGCTTCATTTCCATACCCGCTTCATCAAATGCCATGTTACAACTCTTCACCGCCCAATAAGCACGGTGCTTAATCTCCACCGGAAGGTGGCATGACTTACCAAAAACAACCCTTTTAGGGAGACATCCCCAAAGGTTTTTGGTAAGTGGTCCTGTCTTCTTCAATAGTTTCTCACTGAGTTGGATGTTTGATGTGTGTTATGTTGCTTGATTATTTGATTTATTTTGGTAATTGTTGTTTTGAGTGCATTTTGTATTGGTATGTGTTGGTGGATGTTAGGTTAAGTCAACTTTGTTGGCCTGCGGTTGTTGTGCATGCACGTAAAGTGGACATGTCTTGTTAGCTGTGTATATAGGCATCAGAGTGTGCAGCGGAAGTGTGTTTATTTTCTTCTTCTTTGCGTCTTTCTCTCCTTTTCTCTCTAAACTTACCCACACCCAGAATCCACTTTTTCTCAACCCTTCTGTGTCACCTTTAACCCCCAAGGACCACCGTAGCTGCCACGGAACCCCCCTACGTCAAGAGGAACCTCATGACCGGAGTGGAAGTCTTAGACAACCCTTCGTGAAGTTCAAAAAGAACAGAGCCCTACTTTTGCTTTCTTGACTTCAGTGGGAGCGTTGCGTTCAGATAAGCTCACACTTCAGAGGATAGTGTTTCAGCATGCTACACTGTAAGAAGAACTCCTGGTTAGGTAAGGGGAGTTTATTATGTTAATAACAGCCTTAGATACCATAGTTGGGGGCTAGGGAGTCCAACTACGAAGATAACTGCATGTCCCTGTTGTGTGCTGTTCTTCTAGAAAAACTGTCTTTTTAATGAATGGGATGTGGAATGTTTATGTTTGTTGGTGTTCTTGTGTGAAGAGTTTGATGGTGTTCTTGTGGGGAGAGTTGATGTTGTAAGAACTCCCTGTGTATGTGTGTGAAGTTGGTATTTTGATGGTGAAAACTCCCAAAACACCTTTTTAGTAGTGTTTGTGGTGTCGGATACCGGGTTGGGTATCCAGGACTGAGCTCATTATGTAGCATACATATATATATATATATATATATATATATATATATATATATATATATATATATA
>QARZ01040497.1:37932-57407 GCA_013407115.1 Glycine latifolia
CGTGACTCTTAGTAGTCCTTTGTTGGCGGATGTCAATATCCCGGGTTCCTTACCCGGGATTGTTTATTTTCTCTTTAGAGTTGTTGAGCTCAAGTCTTTTCTTTGAGAGCTACCGGGTTTCCCTTACTCGGATGAGCTCGTTTCCTTTCTTTTAGAAAGCTATCGGGTTCGTGGAAAAGTGATCTATTTAAATGGCCCTGGCGCGTGAGTCATGCACCAATAGTGTCAGATGTCAGATATTAGCTAATCATTATACACACTCGCTGTCGAGTACAGATTACCCACCAAAAACTTACTTTGTACAACTCGGCATTCGTAATCCAGACAACCTTGTGCAGGTTCATGGTATTAATACAATAAAAAGTCGTACCTGTTGTATCAAGCAAGTGCTATCTATTTTTAATCGATTACAAACACTTATGTAATCAACTGCATAGTGCTGGGTCCGTCCTTGGTATTTTATAAAATCTAAGGTCTGCCTTTGTCCGACCTTGTCCTCCCTTGTTCAGGTTCTTACCTCATAATCCTAAAGTTATTATATCTAGGTGCCAACCCGGACATCCAATACTTTACACCAGCTCCCTAGTCTATGTTGTGTTACTATTGATGTGTATGTAATAAACCTATATGATAATGTTGGAACAGTGAAGGTTGGTTTATGCGATGATGATATGTGCATTGATACCATGGGAGGTGCATGGCGAGTTACCCTAGCCAGGAAGGATTTGTTCCTGTTCCTTGCAGGGTCATGCATTGATGGTGCCGATGGTTATCGAATGCTGGTGGATATGCATAGTGTTGGATTAAGGGGGAGCTACTTCAGGAATAAGAAGAAATTTAACTCAAGATTTGGTTTTGAGCTTTCAACATGCAAAGGATAACTTGAAGACAATTTAGGATTAAATTGTGTAAGAGAAAAGTAATTCTGGTGATCCAAGTGCATTGCATTCATTCAATACATATTCAACTTAATCAGGCTAACAAAAATCACAAGGCATTGGCACTTTTAACTAAGGATTTAAAATAATTCAAAGGTTTTAAGAAAAAGCATTTCTCACTGTAATAATCGATTACAGTAATGGCTTAATCGATTATTTTTTTCTTCATCAACTCTGGAAAATCTTCAAGAACAATTTAATTGATTACCATGTCGAATTAATCGATTATTTGACCTACGCTTTCATATAAACTGCCTTGTTGAACTCTTTAATCGATTATGATGAAGTTGTAATCGATTACATGCTCATATCTGATTTTAACACTCCACTATCATAATCGATTACCACATATAGTAATCGATTACATAGCTTTTGAAGAAAACCAAGTTTTACTAAATTAATCGATTACCAAGATTTGTAATCGATTATCCAAGCTTTGTGAAAAATACGCTTTGACTGTAATAATCGATTACAGCTCGAGATAATCGATTATGTTGCTTGTTATTCAAACCCAGAAAATGTATGAACAGTTTAATCGATTATAATGGCAATTTAATCAATTACCAAGGTAATTTAATCGATTATTAGGCGCGTTTAATTGATTACTGACGGTTAAAATTTTCTGTTATAAATAGAACCCTTGCTCTGCTGTTTTTCTAACCTTGTGGAATAATACCCATTCGAATTTTCTGAGCTTAAACAGTCTTATGAGCATTCTTAATTGTTTTTCTGAGGGTTTGATTCAATCTAGCTTCATGTTGCATTGATCATGTGAAATTGAGTCACTCTTGAAGCTTGAAACCATTTCAAGATTAAGGAAAGCTGTGTTTCTTGTGTTTTAAACATTCAACCTGTTCTGGTAACTTCATTTGCATTGCATACATTGGATCATCAGGTTGTTTCTCTCCTTAATCTGGTTGTAATTTTTGTTTTGATTATTGTTTTGTAATTTGCTATTGTAATTGAGTTCTTACTTGTAATCTAGAGATAGGGTTTCTCTAGGGGTTGTGCTGAGTAGTGTTCTCAGTGGGTTTGTCTCTAAGAATCTAATAGTGTTTTAGATTTCTGAACTTTATCTAGGGTTGATAAAGGGAGGCTTTGTAATTGCTTGTAAGAACAGAAATTAAATAGTGGAACTTCAACCTAGTGTTGGTTGAAAGAAACTGGATGTAGCTTCATGGTTTTGAAGTGAACCAGTATAAATTGCTTGAGTGTTGTTTTCTGAATTTACTCTCCTCATATAAATTGTTTCTTGATTCATTTGCTTATCTTGAAAAAGTCAGTTTTGATCCATTGAATTTTAAGGGGCTGAGCTACTTGATTGCATAAGGTTTCTTGGTTTTGAAAAGTGATAAAGATCCTTTAAAACTTTGATTTTGATTAAAGAATTTTTTATTTACCAAGGTCTAACCAATTCACCCCCCTCTTGGTTAAGTGTGAAGTATTCATATCATTTTCACATCGATACCCACGAGGGTGTATGGCGAGTTACCCAAGCCAGGAAGGATTTGTTCCTGGCCGGGCCATACATTGATGGTGTCATGGTGATATGCTATGTATGGACACGTGAGATGCCGAGACTGGGTAGTTAACCTTGCAAGGACCACAGTCAGTGCATCGATGAGCCCATGCTGGGGCGGCCTGTGATTGGGGTGGTATGTATGTACAGGGGGTGCATGGCAGGTCACCCTTGTGAGGAAGGATTTGTCCCTGGCTGGGTCATGCATTGATGATGCCCATGTGACATACTACATTTGCACGACAGAAATATAATGATTGGTTGTAGGGTACCGGGATACTAGGGGGCCACGTCTGTTTGGAACTCCTTCTGACACCCATGGCTGATCACCACTGGAGGGAGCGGCTTGTGCACGACAGAGTGACCCTGATAAGCTACTGCATCATCTGACCACCGAGATAGACTATTTCTGGGATGGTACCACATTGCATGCTGAGAGAGGAGTCAGGAGCATGCATCATGCTAGGCATTATAAGTTGACTTGTGGAATGTTTTTGGATGACTGTCCATGTTGGTTGCGTGATGAAATGCTTGGATATTGTGGTGATATTGTGATGTTTGGATTGCCTTCCTTAACTGATGTTATCTGTTGCTTGTTGTTTTACATGATAAACTCACCTTTGCTTTGTTGTACCGTGTGGTTTGGTACTTGTGATGATCACGAACCGTGTTCGTGTGAGCAGATGGATATCAGTAGGTGACTTGGAAGATGACCACTTTTTGGTTGGAGCCGTCGAGTTACCAGGATGACGATGGATCAGATCCCGGATAAGAGTTGTATTTTGATAGTTTACTCTTCGTTGTTTAATTTCTTGCTTCTTTTGAAAAACTTATACATTTTAGACATAGTTGATTGTACCTACGACTAAACCACGTTTTGTATGTATATGTATTTGAGATGCCTCATGTGTACCTTATTCACATATTTGCTTTATGATGATGATTATTATGTGCTCGCGAAAAAAAAATACTATTGTTTTCATAATCAAATTAAAGGGTTTTTTTTTTATTAAAATGTGTTAATGGCATGATTAAGAGTTAGCGATATAGTAGCGATGAGGCGGGTCGTTACACAATACATAAAGGTAAACATCAAGGATAAGTGCTGAATATGAGAGAAAGCAAACAACATAACCAGAAGCAAGACAATACATCCACTAATCTAGAGATTATCAAAGTCTTTAAGACTCATTCTAGTTTCTATGTTCTCTAGCCTAGTGGTAATCTCTTCCAAAGAGGAATGAACACCAGCTGAATGTTCATGATGCAGAGCTATCATTGCATCCATCTTTTGAATCATGAGAGATTCAAAAGGACTCCACTGTTGCTCAGCAGGGCCAGCTTTAGCATTTTCTTCCTCAGCTTCTTGTTCCTCATCAGCACCTTCTTGAGGAGCTTGAGCTCCAGCCATTATCCACCCATTTGGGGTTTGCATCAATCCCAACTTGGTGGGATGCTTGACAGTGATGAGGTTGGTGATGTGGTCAACTATCTCATTTGACACATCAATCCCAAAGTGGTCAATAAACCTTAAGACTAGGACAACATAGGGGAATTGATAGCTAAGCAACCTTTTAGACTTCATCATTGTCTCCTCAATGACTAGAACCCAATTAATCAAAGTTCCAATCTTCATCACATACACCAGCTGCAGATTATCACAGATGATCTGTGCATGATTGGTTGACCTTGGTGTAAGGATGTAGGTAATGATGTAGTGAAGAAGTCTGTCTTCACCAGTCATGTTACCAACCCCCAATCTGACCTTTATGCTAGCCTATGGATCCAGCAACATACCCTTGTATGTATCCATCTTGGAGTATCCTCCTACTTCTTCTTCAAACCTTCTTACACCTTCATAAGAGATGTCAACCACTGCATTCCACACAGTGTCATCAATCTCCATTGCAACTCCATTCACTTGGGAATATAGGACACCATTCATGCTTGCCTTGGCATAAGTATAAAATACTTTTACCAATTCAAGGTAAAAGGTACCCTTCATATCCAGCAACTTTGTTAGCTCTTGAGCTTGCAGCAATGCAAGGAGTGCGAATCGCTCATTTACAAACCAGTCAAGCTTTAGATATTTTGGAGGCATGACAAGCTTGGTTGCATTGAACTACATGTAGTTGTTCCTCTCAACTTCATAGGTGAACTAGGTATTGAGCCTATTCTTAGTAGCTCTAGAGGTTTGTCCAGCTTTCCTCTTGCTGGTTTTGATTTTCTTAGAGGCAGATGGGTTAGACATGGTGATTTCTTTTTTTTTTTAAGAAAGGAATGGGTAGAGGTTTGGTTAAGAGAGAAAGAGGCAAAACACAAAGATTAGCTCAGTTTGCTTAAGGGAGAGAGTGATTTTCAGGTGTGAAGATTTTAGCTTTTGTAAACCTGAATTTATAGAGGCTTTAAAGTTTAAAATTTATATTTTAAAAGCTTGGTAATAGCTATCTCGAATTCCAAGAGTGTCTGGGTTCACTGAACTAGATTTTGAATTTGAACTAGAGATAAGATGTCAGTTACATTTTATTGAAAATTGTGTAAATTTGCATAAATGCCATAGATAATCGATTACAGAACCCTCGTAATCAATTATTTCAAGGCAAAATATGACTCTGAACATGGTGTAATCGATTAATACGAAGGGATAATCGATTACTCCAGAGATTTTTGAATTTGCAAATAGCTTTCAAGCATTAAATAATCGATTAAAACACAGGGTAATCGATTACTGCAGAGAGTTTTTGTCTCTCAATTGCTTTTGAACACCAAGTAATCGGTTAATCCGAAAGGTAATCGATTACTCCAGAGAGTTTTTGACTGTAAATTGTCTTTAAACCTCAAATAATCGATTAATATGCATAGTAATCGATTAAAATAGACAATTATGCAGAGTGAATAGTGTCATTCATCAAAATTCAAATTTTAGCCATATGTGATGAACAATCAATTTGTGAGTGGTATTTCATGCAGTCAGACATATCATAAGCATGCTAGCAGATATTAGATTCATCAAGAATACCTACCATGTTCCTAAGAGCATAGAATCTATCTCTAGCTAGGGGTTCAGTAAAAATATCAGCCAATTGACTATTTGTGTCAACAAACTCAATTGAGCAATTACCCTTTTAAATGTGATATCTGAGGAAGTGATGTCTGATCTCTATATACTTTGTTCTTTAGTGCATTATTGGATTCTTTGATAAGTTGATAGCACTTGTGTTGTCACATAGCAAATGAATTTCTTTCAATTCAACACCAAAATCTTGTAATTGTTGTTTTAGTCACAAGCTTTGAGCATAGCAACTTCCAGCAGCAATGTACTCAGCCTTAGTTGTTGATAGAGCAACACAAGATTCTTTCTTGCAATGCCATGAGGTAAGTGAACTTCCCAATAAACGGCATGTTCCACTTGTGTTTTTCCTGTCTAATTTGCATCCTGCAAAATCAAAATCTGAGTATCCAATTAAATTTAATAATGCACCTTTGGGATATCAAAGACCAACTCTTGGAGTTGATTTAAGATAATTTATTATTCTCTTGACTACTGTGAGGTGTGATTCTTTAAGATTAGCTTGATATCTTGCACATAAGCACACACTCAGCATTATATCTGGTCTACTTATAGTCAAGTACAATAGTGATCCAATCATCCCTCTAAACTTTGACTCACCAACCTTTTTGCCTTTTTCATCTGAATCAAGGTAAGTTGAGGTTGCCATATGAGTTGCAACATCTTTGCTTTTCTCCATGTCAAATTTCTTTATCAATTTATGGCAGTAATTTGTTTGGCTGAGAAATGTCCCTTTCTTCATTTGCTTCACTTGATGTCCAAGAAAGAATATTAATTCTGCCATCATAGACATTTCAAATTCATTCTACATAGAGATTGAGAATTCTTTGCACAAGGAATGATTAGTTGAACCAAAAACAATATCATCAACATATATTTGAACTAATAAGATGTCATTAAAAAATTTCTTGATGAACAATGTTTTATCCACTTGTCCTCTTATGAAGGATTGACTAAGTAAGAAGTTGCTCAATCTTTCATACCAGGACCTAGGAGTTAGCTTTAATCCATAAAGAGTTTTCTTTAGTTTAAAAACATGATTTTGATATTTAAAATCAACAAAGCCAGGAGGTTGATCAACACAGATTTCCTCCTTAATATATCTATTAAGAAAAGCACTCTTTACATCCATTTGGAATAGTTTGAAATCCATTAAAAATGCAAATGCAAGCAGTAATCTAATAATGGCTTCCAACCTTGCTATTGGAGCATAGGTTTTTTCATAGTCAATGCCTTCCTCTTGGTTGTAACCTTGTGCAACCAATCTAGCTTTGTTTCTGACTATGATGCCATTTTCATCAAGTTTGTTCCTAAGAACCCACTAGGTGCCAATTGGCTTGTGAGAGAAAGGTCTAGGGACAAGTTCTCAAACTTCATTTCTCTTGAACTGATTAAGTTCATCATGCATGATAAGCATCCAACGTTCATCAAGTAAAGCTTGACCAATATTCTTAGGTTCGATTTGAGAAACAAAAGCCATATCACAACATAAATTCCTTAGTGAAGATCTAGTAGATACTCCCTTAGTCACTTCACCAATTATGTTGTCAAGGGAGAGATCTCTTGTTGTTCTCCAGTCCTTAGACTTTTGAGTAGATATTGACTGATCAATATCTTCATTTGGTTTATCCTTTTTCTCCTCATTTGATCCATTGAGTTTCACATACTCTTGATGGAGGTCCATTGCAAGCTCAAGGCCAAGAAGGAGAACTTGAAGAACTTCCTTTGGTGAGATTTAAAGGACCAATGACAACAAATAGGACTCAAGCACTTCAAGACCACATCCAAGCTAACTTGTATCTCTTGGAAAAGCATAAAGAAGCACACCAACTCAGTGGAAACACAAAAGAAGTGTTGTCTGTTTTAATAGATTACTTCAAGACCACTGTTGTAAAATAGTGTTTGTCTATTTAAATCGATTACCAGATAGCTGTAATTGATTATGTTGATTTTAAGGGAAGCTACAAGAAGATTGAAGCATGGTTGAAAGCTTGATGATATTGATGATATTTTAGCTTTTTACATGCCCAATCATTTGAAGGCATTTGTAATTTGTCTAAAGTGGTTCAAGTAAATTGCCTTGTGATCTCTTTATTAGCATGTGCATTCTCATGATCATGCATAAATGGTTTTCAGTCTCAAAGAAATCAAATGGTTTTTTAAGAAATTAAGTTCTCAATGGCTAAGTTTTTTAAAAAGCAAAACTTACTGCTTTAATCGATTACCCAAGCAATTTAATCGATTAAAGACATTCATATGTTTTTGGAAAAGCCTTGAAGAACAGTTTAATCGATTACAGGCTTCTTGTAATCTATTACATAGTGTTTTATGAAAAATCTTGCATCACTGGAATAATCGATTATCTCATTATGTAATCGATTATCTTAATTCATTTATTCTGATGTTGTTCTGGTTTAATCGATTATTTTGTTCATGAAACCATTTCCAGAAAGCTGATGAACAGATTAATCGATTATTTAGTTTCTTTAATCTATTACATATGGCAATTTAATTGATTACATTAGCAAATTTATCGATTACTGTCAGTTAATTCTATTTTTATAAAGCTTTGTGAGTCTACTCTCTATAAATACATACTGAACGAATTGTTTTACACATATGAGTGATTTACCCAAAAGACTAAAAGCTTTCTAAGAGTCTCAAAGACTGATGAGGACATCAAAGGTCAACCTGACATCAAAGACCAACCCCAAGGCCAAGACCCAATACAAGGCATAGGAGGACCCATGACAAGAGCAAGAGCTAAAGAGACCCAAGAAGCTTTGCAACATATAATGGCTAATCTGAGGGCAATCCAATTGGATGAGGGAACCCAAAATCTAGAGGGCTGCATGGTGGACTACTAGTCACATGTATTGCTTGCTTGGAGTGATAATAAAAGCAATTATTGACATAGGCCTTTAATAATAAAAAAATAATAGTAATGAAGTGCTTGTAGCTGGTTTTGAGACCTGGACCCCAAGCTTAATTATGCCTCACTTAACCACTAAGGCATTTTAGTTATTCTTACAATGTTGAGATTTTAATTTTCTTTTATTTCCTACTAGATGCATGAGAACTAATTTGTATGAATCAATTCTGAAGTAAATAAAGAAGGGACTTTTGGCTGTTGGATTTTATCATTAGCTTGAGAATTGTCTCTACTAGGGTTCTTCCTTGAACCATTTTGATCTTATCAAGAATTGCTCAATTCTTGTGGCGATCATCAAGGCTTATCAAACATCAATTGTTTGTGACGCCTATTTGCTACTTCCCTTGCACACTTTCTGTTTCCTTGTTTAAATTTCCGCATTTCTAAATTCTGTAATTCAGCCCGAATTTCTTATTTACATAAGTCTCATTTTACTTATCCTTTTTCGGTGTTTCTTGTGTCTGAATTGCATTTCAGAACATCCTCTTTCACGTCGTTTTGGATTTACGCCAATCTGAGTTCTACAAGTTGAGAAACGTCCAAAAGTTAACAATACAATTCTGGTTCAATTTGTGAGTGAATTCCAACCTAGAATTGGTCCGAAATTGAATCAAGGCAGGGGAATTCACATCAAAGACTGATTTCTGAGTGAAAATCATTTCTAGTTAGAATCAAGAATTCTGAATTTTTTGAGAAGATATGTTAAAGAAAAGAAAGTTTTCAAGATAGTGCTTTTGAGCTATTATGTTTTCAACCTGGAGAGTGTGGTAATTTCATTTCATTCATTCATACATGAAAGATCACACAAGTTGTGTTTATCTTGATCCTATCTTTTTAGATGTTCTAACATTTTCTGTTATATTGTGATATATCAATTTGTTTCTTTTCAAGCATTCTAGAGTAGGGTTCTCTAGGTTTGGGGTTCTGAGTAGAGTTCTCAGTATCTTGGTGATTTGTATTCTAATAGGGTTTTAGAATTAGTATCTTTGTCTAGTGTTGATAAAGAAAGTCACTTGTAAATTGCTTATAAAAGATTCTTTGATATAATAATTACTCTAACCTAGTGTGGGTTAGAAGCATCTGGATGTAGCCTCCAAGGTTGAGAGGTGAACCAGTATAATTGCTTTGTCTCTTGGTTAAAATTCTGTATGTTTCATTGCATGTCTTTGTGAAATCAAATATTATTATCAAAGAAACATTTTCTGTCATTGCATTCATAACAAAGGTTGATCTTGGGTGAAGAAAGATTTCTGAATTTGAAAAAGGTGAACTAGTGATACGATTCAAAGCTTTAATTTTGCAATTTGTTTCAGAAAGTTTTTTTAATCTCAGATTTGAACCAATTCACCCCCCCTCTTGGTTCATTTGCAGTGTATTCATTGTATTTTCAATTGTATCAGAGCTAGTTCTTGAAAGTCATTCAAGATCACCTTCTTGTTAAAAGAAAATGAATACTACTCAAATAACTTTCAGAGAGAGAGCTTCTCTTAGTCGTCCACCAATGTTTGAGGGTGAGCATTTTAGTTTTTGGAAAAATCGAATGCAAATCTTTATTCAATCCAATGATCTCGGTGTATGGAATGGAATTGAAAAAGGTCCTTTAGTTCCTATTAAAACTATTGATAATAAACTAGTTCCCAAAGAATGGGATGAAATGACAGATGCAGAAAAGAGGATTATGCAATATGATTTTAAAGCCAAAAATATGATAACATATGCTCTATCTTCTAATGAATTTTTTAGAACTGTGAGATGCAGGAGTGCAAAAGAAATGAGGGAAATGCTAGAAGTAACTCATGAAGGTACAGATGAAGTCAGAAGATCAAGGAAGCATGCCTTGATTCATGAGTATGAAATGTTCAAAATGAACAATATAGAAACCATTTCTCAGCCGCAAACAAGATTCACACATATTGTCAATCATCTTCTTGGCCTTGGAAAGACATTTGGCATTGAAGAATTGAACATCAAAATCTTGAAGTGTCTCACAAGGCCATGGCAACCAAAAGTCACAGCTATCAAGGAGTCAAAAGATCTATCCAAAATATCCATGGCTGCACTATTTGGTAAGCTACTTGAATATGAAATTGAAATATCATAATTAACCATAGTAGAAGATGCAGAAAAGAAACATAAGAGCATAGCTTTGAAAGCTGCATCATCTAAGGTTGAAATAGAAGAAGATTCAAGTGAAGAAGATGAAGATGACAACATGAATCTTATTGTCAAAAAGTTCAGCAAATTCATGAGAAGGAACAAAAACAGAAAATTCAAAAAGTTTAACAACAACAACAATAAAAAGAATGATAGCAACACCTCCACCAACTTTACCTACTTTGAATGTGGAAAGCCTGGACACATCAAATCTGAATGTCCAATCTTCTTAAAGAAACAACAAGGTGAGAGGAAGATTAAGAAGGAAGGAAAGCCGAAGAAAGCCTCCATTGCATGGGAAGATAATGAATCAATAAGTTTTGAATCAAGCAGTGAGAATGAAGAAGAAGCAAACGTATGCTTCATTTAAACTTTGAATGATGATGACTACTCAAGTGCTGAATCTAAGGTAAGCTCTCAATATGATAACATTGTTGATGCTTTTCATGAAATGCATGATGAGGCTCAAAGACTAGCAAAGGCAAATAATAAGCTGAAAGGAGATCTAAGATGACATATCACCAAACTTGCAGAAATGCAAAGTGAACTTTGTAAGTTGAAAGAGGAAAATGAAAAATTTCTTTCAAGTTATAAGGTCAATGGTTATATATGTCCTTCTTCCTCTTCTAAGGCAAAAAAATGCAAATTGTTACAATATGAGTTTGATGCTTTCAAAAGAAGCCAAGGCGAAAAGTATATGTTACTTTTTTCAGAAAATAACTATTGGTTGATCTTTTGAGAAGGCTGTATAGAGGAAAATGCAACTTGGCTGAAATGTTAAGTGTGAAATAATATGTTGGAGATACTTCTGGTTTGGGATACAAACATGGTTCAAAATCTCATGGAAAAACCATATTTATAGAAGAATCAAAGAAGCTTTTATAAATCAAAGATTAATCAAAATGCTTACTTTGAAAGATCATCAAGAGCTGTAACTTGTAACTATTGCATGAAAAAGGGACATACATCCTTTAAATGCTTTGCAAGGAAATATTATGTGCCTAATGGAGAATGTATTTGGGTGAAAAAGGAAAAGAAAATAGCTAACCTCTATGGACCCAACCTCAATTGGGTACCTTTCCTTGTTATTTGATTTGAATTTTGCAGGTATGTCTAAGAGCAAAATCATCACAATGGTATCTTGATAGTGGCTGCTCTAGGCACATGACAGGTGATATTTCCATGCTTACAAATGTTATTTAAAAGATGGAGGATTTTTCATCTACGACAATAATAACAAAGGGAAGATAATTGGAGAATGAAGCATAGGAGACAGCCTCAAAACAATTATTAGAAATGTCTTATATGTTGAAGGCTTGAAACATAATCTCCTAAGCATAAGTCCATTATGTGACAAAGGGTTTAAAGTGTCATTCAATGACAATTGCTGTTTGATTTGTGACAGTCAAAGTGGTGAGGTTATCCATGTTGGTAAGAGAAAGGGTAACATTTATGTTTTGTCCATTGACCATGCATTCATTCATAAGACTAACTGCCTTGTAAGTAAAACTGATGAAACTTGGTTATGGCATAGAAGAGCTAGTCATATAAATATGCATCATATGAATAAGCTTGTGAAAAAGGATTTGGTCATAGGCTTACCTAAGCTTAAGTTTGAGAAGGATAAAATATGTGAAGCTTGTCTAAGAGGAAAACAAAAAAAGAATTGTTTTCAAAGCAAAAATGTTGTTTCTACTACTAGACCTCTTGAGTTGCTTCATATGGATTTATTTGGTTCTTCAAGAACCATGAGCTTGGGAGGAAATTTCTATGAGCTTGTTATTGTAGATGATTACTCAAGATACACATGGACTTTATTCATAAGATCCAATAGTGATGCATTCATAGCATTTAGAAAGTTAGCCAAGATAATTCAAAATGAAAAGGCTTGCAATATTGTTTCAATTAGAAGCGATCATGGTGGAGAATTCCAAAATGAATACTTTGAAAAATTTTGTGAAGAGTTTGGAATTAATCACAATTTTTCAGCTCCAAGAACACCCCAACAAAATGGTGTTATGGAGAGGAAAAATAGATATCTTGAGGAAGGTGCAAGAACACTTGTAAATGAAACAAACTTGCCTAAGCATTTTTGGGCTGCTGTTGTAAGTATGGTTTTTTACACTTTGAATAGAATTCTCATAAGGCCTATTTTGAAAAAAACACCTTATGAACTATTCAAAGGAATGAAACCAAACATATCTCATTTGAGAGCATTTGGCTGCAAGTGTTTTGAATTAAATAATGGTAAAGATTCTCTTGGCAAATTTGATTCTAAAGCTAATGAAGCAATTTTTCTTGGTTACTCTTTGCAAAGTAAAGCTTACAGAATCTTTAATAGAAGAACATTGTGTGTTGAGGAATCTGTCCATGTCATTTGTGATGAATCTAACCCTTCCAAAGAGAATTTGGAGTGTGATGATGATGCAGGACAAAAGGAAGAATTTTTGCAGATTAATGATCTGAATGAGAAAGAAAAAGCTGAACCAAATGATGTACTGGAACAGTTAACTCCTTTACAAAAGCACAAGGATCGGAGGACAATTAAAGATCTTTCTCTTGACAATATAACAGGGGAAGTATCCAAGGGAGTTTCTACTAGATCCTCTTTAAGAAATCTTTGTTGTACCATGGCTTTTGTTTCACAGATTGAACCAAAAAGTATTGATCAAGCTTTGCTAGATGAACATTGGTTAATGGCTATGCATGATGATTTAAACCAATTTAAAAGAAATGAAGTTTAGGAGTTAGTCCCTATAACATCAACTCATAAACCTATTGGCACAAAATGGGTTTTTCGTAACAAGTTAGATGAAAGTGGAATCATAGTAAGGGATAAGGCTAGGCTGGTTGCTAAAGGATACAACCAAGAGGAAGGCATAGACTATGAGGAAACTTATGCTCCAATAGCTAGATTAGAAGCCATTAGGTTGTTACTTGCATATGCATGTTTGATGAACTTCAAATTGTTTCAAATGGATGTCAAATGTGCATTTTTAAATGGTTACATTGAAGAAAAAATATATGTAGACCAGCCCCCTGGATTTGTTGATCACAAACATCCTAACCATGTTTTCATATTAAGAAAACCTTTGTATGGTTTGAAACAAGCACCAAGATCTTGGTATGAAAGGTTAAGCAAATTTCTGCTTGAACAATCTTTCATAAGAGGTCAAGTTGATAAAACCTTGTTCATCAAGAAAAGAGGAAATGATATCTTGTTGGTTCAAATCTATGTAGATGACATTATTTTTGGTTCAACTAATCAATCTATGTGCAGAGAATTTTCAGTCTTAATGCAGAGTGAATTTGAGATGTCAATGATGGGGGAACTTACATTCTTTCTAGGACTACAAGTCAAGCAATTAAAGAATGAAACTTTCCTTAGTCAAGCCAAGTACTGTCTAGAGATGATCAAGAAGTTTGAAATGGAAAATTGCAAGGATGCTACAACACCAATGGCAACATCTACCTATGTTGATTCAGATGACAAGGGAAAAAAATGTTGATGAGTCTAAATATAGAGGAATAATTGGATCCTTGTTATACTTAACTGCTAGTAGACCTGATATTATGTTAAGTGTTTTCCTGTGTGCTAGATATCAAGCAAATCCTAAAGAATCTCATCTAACTGCGGTAAAGAGGATCCTCAAATATCTCAAGTCTACACCAAGAGTAGGACTTTGGTATCCAAAAGGTACATCTATCAACTTGATTAGATATTCTGATTCTAACTTTGCAAAGTGCAAATTGGATAGAAAAAGTACAAGTGGAACATTCCACATGTTAGGAAGCTCATTGATTTCTTGGCACTGCAAGAAGCAGTCATGTGTTGCCTTATCCACTGCTGAAGCTGAATATATTTCTGCTGGAAGCTGCTGTGCACAAAGTCTTTGGTTGAAGCAACAACTTCAAGACTTTGGTGTCAAGATAAAGGAGATACCATTGTTGTGTGATAACACAAGTGCCATCAACATATCCAAAAATCCTATTATGCACTCAAGGACCAAGCACATTGAGATCAGACATCATTTTATCAGAGATCATATCCAAAAGGGTAACATCAAAATTGAGTTTGTTGAAACCAACTATCAATTAGCTGATATTTTCACTAAGCCTTTGGATAGAGATAGATTCTACAGACTTAGAAACATGCTAGGGATACTAGATGAATCTAGTGTGTGTTAGCTTGATGTGTATATGCTCATTTACATAAAATTGCATCATTTATTGGTCATTCATCTCAAAATCACACATATTCAAAATTTGCTGCATAATCACTATTCACACCGATAATTTTACTGTAATAATCGATTAAGGCACGAAATAATCTATTAAATGAACTTAAAAAACTGTTTAGAATGATATTTGTGCTTAGGTAATCAATTACATTAACAGGATAATCGATTATTCTTCATGAAATTTTTTTCCAAAAAAAAAATGTCACTGGAATAATCGATTACGCCATCGAAATAATCGATTACATAAGCTTAAAATCCTTTTACAAAATTTCAATTCACTGGAATAATCGATTATGGTGAATAGTAATCGATTACATTGAATGCAAAGTGTCTGAAAGCTTGAATCTTCACTGGAATAATCGATTACAGCCTCTGCAGGAACTGATTCTGCTTATGAATTAATCGATTACATAAGCATATAGTCGATTATTCATGGAGTTACTGCAAAATCTATAGATTTTATGTTAGAAATTGTAACTGCCCAACTGCCACCAAATTCAAATTTTGAATCTACTGTGCTTTAATTTTAGTGAGTTAATTCGTATTAACTGTTACACATTTCAAATTTCAAGTTTGGAGCCCAAAATCTTCTATATAAACAGCCTATGTTGAAGGGATACATACACCATTCTTATCTTCAACCTTAAGCCTTGTTGTGATTGTTCTTCTTCTGAGTCTAGAAACTCTAGTCAAATAAGCCTTTCCTTACATTGCCATTATGTCTGCTCCTAAAAGAACCAAAACTTCTAAGAGAAAGGCTGCTAAAACTTCTAACCCTGCAGTGAATATGTTAGATCATTGGTTTTCCAATTAGCGTGAGAAAATGACCTACCTCCAATTCAATGCCACCAAACTAATATGTCCACCTAAACACCTTGACCTTGGCTGGTTCACTAGAGAAGGTTTTCAATTCCCTGTCATGCTTGAAACCCAAGGTTTAAAGAAGTTTGTGGAGATGAAGGGTACCTTCTACCCTGAGTTAGTGAAGGTGTTTTACACCTGTTCAAAGTTTTCTATGGAGGGAACTATCTTGTCCCAAGTAAATGGAGTAGCCATGGAAATTACTCCTGAAATTTGGCAGGAGGTGGCTGACATTTCCTTTGATGGAGAAAGGAAATTTGAGGAGGAAGCTGAAGGATATAATAGAGTGGAGACCTACAGAGGGATGCTTCTTGACCTTCAAATGAGGCTGAAGTTGAGGCTCAGCACAGGTCCTATGACTCATGAGGACAGACTTCTTCATTATATCATCACCTACATCTTGACTCCTAGGTCCACTAATCATGCACAAGCCACATATGATGATATTCAGATTGTTTATTGTGAGCATTCTTCTTCTCTTTCTCATTCTCAAACTCTTCCCATTCATCTTTCCTATCCATAAAACAATTATGTCTACCTCTAAGAGAACCAAAACCAGCAAAAGGAAGGCTGGTGAATCTTCCAATCCAGCTGTGAACAGGCTGAATTCTTGGTTCCCTAAAGAAAAAGATAGGATGAACTACATGCAGTTCCATGCTACTAAACTAGTCATGCCTCCTAAATACTTAGACCTTGACTGGTTCATCAATGAGGGATTTCAATTCCCTGCCATGCTTGAAGTTCAAGGATTGAAGAAATTCCTTGAAATGTGTTGATTCTGAGGGGGAGATTGTTTATTAAGGGGAGCAGTAAGAAGATGAAGCTAAAGAAGAAGCTTGTGTCTTAGAAAAAAGTTTTGAGTTTTTCACATGCCAAGAAAATTATAATTTGATTAAGTGTATGAGATGCTAATCTTGTGATCCCTGCATTGCATGAATATGATCATTAACATGCATACATGTTTTCATTAAAGTATTAAAGCTATTCATGGTTTTAAAAGAAACTAATTAGTCATGGTTAAAGTTTTTTTTGGAAAATAAAATCTTACTGCTTTAATTGATTGCACAAGAATTTTAATCGATTAAATATATTCATACTATTTTTAAATAAGCCTTGAAGAATAGTTTAATCGATTACCAGATTTTTGTAATCGATTACATAGTTATATGTGAAAAACATGCATCACTGGAATAATCGATTACCATTTTCAGTAATAGATTACAAAGGCCGATTTCGTGTTACACAAAGGCCGGGTTCATGTTACAAAGGTCGGGCTTGTGTTGCACAGGCCGAGTTCTTATTTTGAGCTTTACTGGTTTAATTGATTACCAGTCTTATGTAATCGATTATTTCTTCATATGTCAAAAATGCTAAGACTGCTTTAATCAATTAAGTATCGGTTTAATCAATTATCTTGTTCATGAAAACATTATCAGAAGGCTCAAGAACATATTAATCGATTATGTGATAATTTAATCGATTACATATGAGTAAATAATCGATTACGTTGTCGTTTTAATCGATTATTATCAGTTAAATCAGTTTTATATAAAGCTTGGTGAGTCTGTTTTCTATAAATAGAGATTGAACGAATCATTTAAGAACATAAGGGATTTACCCAAAAGATACTAAGCTTTCTAAGTGTTCAATATTCTGATTTGATTCTGAGTTTGAAACACATCTTGTGAGATCAAGATTTCTGAGTTTTTTTTTTAAAAGATGTGTTAAAGAAAAGAAGGTTTATCAAGAGTTTGATTCTAAGCATTGAATTTCGTACAACCTAATTGATTGGTAATCTCAATTCATTTCATTCATTCATACATGAAGGATCACAACAGGTTGTGTTTATCTTGAAACTCTTCTTTTTAGATGTTCTAATATTTTTGTTGTGTTGTAACATATCAAAGTGATTCTTTCAAGCTTTCTAGAGTAGGGTTCTCTAGGGTTGAAGATCTGAGTAGGGTTCTCAGGATCTTTGTGATTTTTTTTCTAATAGTGTTTTAGAATTCAGATTCTTTATCTAGGGTTGATAAAGATAATCACTTGTAAATTGCTTGTAAAAGATATTTTGATATAGTGAAAACTCTAACCTGGTTGGTTGGAAGACATTGGATGTAGACTCCATGTTAGTGAGGTGAACCAGTATAAATTGCCGAGTCTTTTATTCTGATTCTGTGTTTCTTTCATTGCTGGTATTTGGGTAATCAAAATATTATTAGCAAAAGAAAATATTTCTGTCATTGCATGCATAGCAAGGAGGATCTTGATTGAAAGAAAAGTTTTGGTTTTACAAAAGGTGAAAGAGTGATACAATCCTGATTTCAAATTCCGCAAGTTGTTTTAGAAATTTTTTTAATATCAGTTTTGAACCAATTCACCCCCTCTTGGTTTATTTGCAGTATATTCATTGTGTTTTTCAATTGGTATCAGAGTTGGTTCTTGAAAGTTATTCAAGATCACTTTCATTTTAAAGAAAATGAATACTACTCAAATAAATCTTAGAGAGGAAGCTTCTCTCAGTCGTCCACCAATGTTTGAAGGTGAGCATTTTAGTTTTTGGAAAAATCATATGCAGATCTTTATTCAATCCAATGATCCCGGTGCATGGTATGCTATTGAAAAAGGTCCTTTGGTTCCAATGAAAACTGTTGATAATAATTTGATTCCCAAAGAATGGGATGAAATGACAGAAGCTGAAAAAAGAGTTGTGCAATACGATTTCAAAGCTAAAAACATGATTACATCTGCTTTGTCTTCTGATGAATTTTTTAGAACTATGAGATGCAGAAGTGCAAAAGAAATGTGGGAAATGTTGGAGGTAACTCATGAAGGAACAAATGAAGTAAGGAGATCAAGGAAGCATGCCTTGATTCATGAATATGATATGTTCAAGATGAGCAATATGAAAAATATCTCACAACTGCAAACAAGATTCACTCACATTGTCAATCATATTCTTGGCCTTGGAAAGACTTTTGAAGCTGAAGAGTTAAACATCAAAATTCTAGAGTGTCTCATAAGGCCATGGCAACCAAAAGTTACAGCAATCAAGGAATCCAAAGATTTGTCCAAGATATCCATGGTTGCACTATTTGGTAAACTTCTTGAGTATGAACTTGAAATGTCACAACTAACCAATGCGTAAGATGTAGAAAAGAAGCATAAAAGCATAGCTTTGAAAGCTGCATCATCTAAGGCTAAAATAGAAGAAGACTCAAGTGCAGAAGATGAAGATGACAACATGAATCTAATTGTCAAAAAGTTCAGCAAATTCATGAGAAGGAACAAAAATAGAAAGTTCACAAAGTTCAACAAGAGAAATGACAAAGATAGCAACAACAGCACCTCTACCAACTTTACTTGTTTTGAATGTGGAAAACCTGGACACATCAAATATGAATGTCCAATATTCCTGAAGAAGCAACAAAGTGAGAGGAAGATGAAGAAGGAAGGAAAGCCAAAGAAAGCCTACATTGCATGGGAAGATAATGAATCAACAAGTTCTGAATCAAGGAGTGAGAATGAAGAAGAAGCAAATGTATGCTTCACTTCAACCTTAAGTGATGATGAAGGATTCTCTAGTGCTGAATCTGAGGTGTGTCTAAGAGCAAAATCATCACTATGGTATCTTGATAGTGGCTGCTCTAGGCACATGACAGGTGATATTTCCATGCTTACAAATGTTATACTAAAACATGGAGGATTTGTCACCTACGACGATAATAATAAAGGGAAGATAATTGGAGAAGGAAGCATAGGA
>QARZ01040497.1:57507-70131 GCA_013407115.1 Glycine latifolia
CAACAAGTTCTGAATCAAGGAGTGAGAATGAAGAAGAAGCAAATGTATGCTTCACTTCAACCTTAAGTGATGATGAAGGATTCTCTAGTGCTGAATCTGAGGTGTGTCTAAGAGCAAAATCATCACTATGGTATCTTGATAGTGGCTGCTCTAGGCACATGACAGGTGATATTTCCATGCTTACAAATGTTATACTAAAAGATGGAGGATTTGTCACCTACGATGATAATAACAAAGGGAAGATAATTGGAGAAGGAAACATAGGAGAGAACCTCAAAACAATGATCAGAAATGTGTTGTATGTTGATGGCTTGAAACATAATCTTCTAAGCATAAGCCAACTATGTGACAAAGGGCTCAAAGTTTCCTTCAACAACAATTGTTGTTTGATTTGTGATAGTCAAAGTGGTGAATTTATCCATGTTGGTAAAAGAAAGGGTAACATTTATGTTTTGTCCATTGACCATGCATTCATTCATAAGACTAGCTGCCTTGTAAGTAAAACTGATGAAACTTGGTTATGGCATAGAAGAGCTAGTCATATAAATATGCGTCATATGAATAAACTTATGAAAAGGATTTGGTCATAGGCTTACCTAAACTTAAGTTTGAGAAGGATAAGATATGTGAAGCTTGTCACAGAGGGAAACAAACAAAGAATTTTTTTCAAAGCAAAAATGTTGTTTCTACTTCTAGACCTCTTGAGTTGCTTCAAATGGATTTATTTGGTCCTTCAAGAACCATGAGCTTGGGAGGAAATTTCTATGGGCTTGTTATTGTAGACGATTACTCAAGATACACATGGACTTTATTCATAAGATCCAAGACTAATGCATTCACAACATTTAGAAAGTTAGCCAAGATAATTCAAAATGAAAAAGCGTGCAATATTGTTTCAATTAGAAGCGATCATGATGGAGAATTCCAAAATGAATACTTTGAAAATTTTTGTGAAGAGTTTGGAATTAATCACACTTTTTCAACTCCAAGAACACCCCAACAAAATGGTGTTGTGGAGAGGAAAAACAGATCAATTGAGGAAGGTGCAAGAACTCTTCTAAATGAAACAAAATTGTCTAAGCACTTTTGGGCTGATGCTGTAAGTACTGTTTGTTATACTTTGAATAGGATTCTCATATGGCCTATTTTGAACAAAACCCCTTATGAACTATACAAAGGAAGGAAACCAAACATATCTCACTTTAAAGCATTTGGCTACAAGTGTTTTGTATTAAATAATGGTAAAGATTCTCTTGGCAAATTTGATTCTAAAGCTAATGAAGCAATTTTTCTTGGTTACTCTTTGCAAAGTAAAGCTTATAGGATCTTTAATAAAAGAACATTGTGTGTTGAGGAATCTGTCCATGTCATATGTGATGAGTCTAATCATTCCAAAGAGAATTTGGAGTGTAATGTTGATGCAGGACAAAAGGAAGAATTTCTGCAACTTAATGATCTGAATAATAAAGAAAAAGCTGAACCAAATAATGTACTGGAACAGTCAACTATTTGTTGGATTCAGGGGGAGCTACTTAAAGAATGCAAAGGAACTTTGATTCAAGCATTGGTTTTGAGCTTTCAACATGCAATGGATGCCTTGAAGATAATTTAGTGTTAAATGTGTAAAAGAATAGCAATTTTGGTGATCCAAGTGGATTGCATTCATTTAATCCATAATTAAATTAATTGGTTTCATAAAATCACAAGGCTTTGATAATTCAACTAAGTTTTTAAACTGATTCAATTGTTTTTGGAAAAATGCAAAGTGCACTGTAATAATCGATTACATAGCATATTAATCGATTATCTGCTTCATTTTCAAAACTGGAAATGCTTTCATGAACACTTTAATCGATTACTAAGTAATGTAATCGATTACATAAGCCTTTTAGAAAACATGGTTCTACTGGAATAATCGATTACCAGTATTCGTAATAGATTACACAACGTTTTAAGAAAAACTTGTTACACTGGAATAATCGATTACCAGGAATTGTAATCGATTATATAATGCATTAAGAAAAACATGTTGCACTGCAATAATCGATTACCATTTCTCGTAATTGATTACACAAGATTTTATGAAATGCAGTTCTACTGGAATAATCGATTACAGCTCGTATTAATCGATTAATTTGCTCGTTGCTCAAACCCAGAAAACTCATGAACACTTTAATCGATTAAAGTGGTGACTTAATCGATTACTTAAGCGTTTTAATCGATTATATGGCACATTTAATCGATTACAGACAGTTACAACATTCTGCTATAAATAGGATTGATGCTCAGCTGCTTTGATAACTGTGTGGAACATTACCCATACGTATTTTCTGAGCTTAAACAGTCTTGTGAGCATTCTAAAGTGTTTTCCAAGGGTTTAATTGTGTCTTGCTCCATTGTGCATTGATCATGTGTGTTTAAGTCATTCTTGGAGCTTGAAACCATTTCAAGATTAAGGAAAGCTGTGCTTAGTGTCTTTTAATCATTCAACCTGATCTCGTACCTTCATTCTGCATTGCATACTTTAGATCATCAGGTTGTTTCTCTCCTTAATCTGGTTGTAATTTTTTGTTTTGATTTTTCTTTGTAATTTGGCTATTGTAATTGAGTTCTTGCTGGTAACTAGAGAAGGGTTCTCTAGGTGGAAGAACTAAGTAGTGTTCTCAGGTTCTTGTCTCTTAGAATCTAATAGGGTTTTAGAATTATGTACTTTATCTAGGGTTGATAAAGGGAGACATTGTAATTGATTGTAAGAACTGAAAATTATAATAATGGAACTCTAACCTAGTGTTGGTTGGAAGAAATTGGATGTAGCTTCATGGTTTTAAGTGAACCAGTATAAATTGTTTGTGTATTGATTCTCTATCTGTATCCTCTTCATTTTAATTATTTCTTGATTCAATTACTTGACCAACAAAGTCAGTTTTGATTCATTGAATTCCTTGGGGCTAAGCTACTTGATTGAATAAGGTTTCTTGGTTTTGAAAAGTGATATAGATCCTAGAAACTCTGACTTTGATTAAAGAAAATTTTAATATACCAAGGTTTAACCAATTCACCCCCCCCCCTCTTGGTTAAGTGTGAAGTATTCATATCATTTTCACTACTTTGCAAAAGCACAAGGAGTGGAGGACAACTAAAGATCTTTCTCTTGACAACATAATAGGGAAAGTATCCAAGGGAGTCTCTACTAGATCCTATTTAAGAAATCTTTGTTGTACCATGGCTTTTGTTTGACAAATTGTACCAAAAAGTATTGATCAAGCTCTGCTGGATGAACATTGGTTAATGGCTATGCATGATGAGTTAAATCAATTTAAAAGAAATGAAGTTTGGGAGTTAGTCCCTAGACCATCAACTCATAATCCTATTGACACAAAATGGGTTTTCGAAACAAGCTAGATGAAAGTGGCATCATAGTAAGGAACAAGGCTAGATTGGTTGCTAAAGAATACAACCAAGAGGAAGACATAGACTATGAGGAAACTTATGCTCCAGTAGCTAGATTAGAAGCCATTAGGTTGTTACTTGCATATGCATGTTTGATGGACTTCAAATTGTTTCAAATGGATGTCAAAAGTGCATTTTTAAATGGTTACATTGATGAAGAAATATATGTAAACCAGCCCCCTGGATTTAGTGATTTTAAACATCCTAACTATGTTTTCAAATTAAGAAAAACTTTATATGGTTTGAAACAAGCACCAAGGTCTTGGTATGAAAGGTTAAGCAATTTTTTGCTTGAACAATCTTTCATAAGAGGACAAGTTGACAAAACTTTGTTCATCAAGAAAAGAGGAAATGATATCTTGTTGGTTCAAGTTTATGTGGATGACATTATATTTGGTTCAACTAATCAACCTATGTGCAAAGAATTTTCAGTATCAATGCAGAGTGAATTTGAGATGTCAATGATGGGGGAGCTTACATTCTTTCTAGGACTACAAGTCAAGCAATTGAAGAATGAAACCTTCCTTAGTCAAGCCAAGTACTGTCTAGAGATGATGAAGAAGTTTGAAATGGAAATTTGCAAAGATATTGCAACACCAATGGCAACATCTACCTATCTTGATTCAGATGACAAGGGAAAAAGTGTTGATGAGTCTAAGTACAGGTAAATGACAGGATCCTTGCTATACTTAACTGCTAGTAGACCTGATATTACGTTAAGTGTTTGCTTATGTGCTAGGTATCAAGCAAATCCCAAAGAATCTCATCTAACTGCAGTCAAGAGAATCTTCAAATATCTCAAGTCTACACCAAGAGTAGGACTTTGGTATCCAAAAGGTACATCTATCAGCTTGATTGGATATTCTGACTCTGACTTTGCAGGGTCAAAATTGGATAGAGAGAGTACTAGTGAAACATGTCACTTGTTAGGAAGCTCTTTGATTTCTTGGCACTGCAAGAAGCAATCATGTGTTGCCTTATCCACTGCTGAAGTTGAATATATTTCTACTGGAAGCTGTTGTGCACAAAGTCTTTGGTTGAAGCAACAACTTCAAGACTTTGGTGTTGATTTACAAGAGATACCATTGTTGTGTGATAACACTAGTGCAATCAATATATCCAAGAATCCTATTATGCACTCAAGGACCAAGCACATTGAGATCAGACATCATTTTATCAGAGATCATATCCAAAAGGGTAACATCAAAATTGAGTTTGTTGAAACCAACTATCAATTAGCTGATATTTTCACTAAAGATTTGGATAGAGATAGATTCTACATATTTAGAAACATGATGGTAATTTTAGATGAATCTAATGTGTGTTAGCATGAAGGTTATTTGCTCATCTACATGAAATTGCATCATTTGTTGGCCATTAATCTCAAGATTTACAAATTCAAAATATCCTGTATAATTAGTGTTCATACTGATAATTTCACTGTTATAATTGATTAAGGCACTGATTAATCGATTAAATGAACTTGAAAAGCTGTTTTGACTGAAGTATGTACTTATGTAATCGATTACATTATTTGGATAATCGATTACTCTTCATAAGAAAATGTTTCCAAAAAATGAATTTCACTGGAATAATCGATTACATCATCGAATTAATCGATTACATAAGGAGAATAATCTTTTTAAATTTTCATGTCATATATAACCCGGTGCCAGGTCATGCCGGACTCATAGATAACTGGCCGGGTTCCCAAGCTTATATCTTTAAAGTCAATCCAGGCTGAATGTCCTAACTAATCCGGGCTTCAGGGTTCTTATGAACCAGCCGGGTTCCAAAAATCAATCTGAGCTTCTAATTCACCGGTATTGATGATGGAAGTAAAAGAGAAGTCGTGCTTCAAGGTCCTGCCGGGCTCTAAAAGCATTCCAGTGTCCGAATTAATGTTAAATTGTCAATGTTCTCATGTAAGTATTAGCTGGCTGAGCTCCACATAGGCCGAGCCCCACATAGGCCAAGCTCCACTTAAGCCGAGCTCCATTATAACCTGAGTTCCACACTCATCCGAGCTCCAAATATCTGAGCTCCACAATGATCTGGGCTCTACAGAAATCCGAGCTCCATCGTAATCTGGACTTCACTTTAAGCAGAGCTTCACTATAATCTGGGCTCCACAATAATCGATTAAATAAGAACAAAATCAATTATTCATGGAGTTACTGTTGGATATAGAAGGAGCATCTTAAAGCTTGAAGCTTAGGACTTGAAGAATGGTTTTGAGCTTTTTCACATGCCTTGGAATGCCTTGGAAGATTGCAAATCAAATTAAGTGTTAAAGAGTCCAATCTGTTGATCCTTGCATTGCATGCATTTGATCATTTAATTGTCTAAGTGTTTTAACCAAGAATCAAAGCATGTTTTACAAAAGAACCAAGGAAGCAATGTATTTGGAAAAATGCAAAATGCACTGGTTTAATCGATTACACAGCGTATTAATTGATTATTTGCTTCGTTTTCAAATCTGGAAAAGCTTTGATGAACACTTTAATCGATTACCATGTAATGTAATCGATTACATAAGCCTTTTTGAAAAGCATGTTCTACTGCAATAATCGATTACCAGAAATTGTAATCGATTACACAATGCATTCAGAAAAACATGTTGCACTGCTTTAATCGATTACCAATTCTCGTAATCGATCACACAAGCCTTTTATGAAATGTTGTGCTACTGGAATAATCGATTACGGCTCGTATTAAACGATTATTTTGCTCGTTATTCAAACCCAGAAAACTCATGAACACTTTAATCGATTAAAGTGGCGATTTAATCGATTACTTAAGCGTTTTAATTGATTATTTGGCGCGTTTAATCGATTATTGTTAGTTACGAAATTTTATTATAAATAGAAGTGAAGCTTGCTCTGTTTTACAACTTGTCAAATACGAATTTCTGATTACCTTCAAGCTTTCACCAAGATTCAAAGAGTTTTTCTGAGCTTATAAACCTCTTGTCCCACTTCCTAAATCACATGAGTTCTTGATTGATTACTTGGGCAAGAGTCTTTCAAAGAAGAATAGGAGAGCTAGTTCTAAAGTTTCATTAGATGATTCAACACTGTTGGTAATTCATTTGCATTCATAATCATTGGATCATCAGGTTGTTTCTCTCCATTCTCTTTGGGTGTAATTCTATTTTGAATTATTTTGTAATTTGTTCTTGAGGCTTGCACTAGAGTAGTGTTGTCTAGGGAAGAATAGAGTAGTGTTCTTTGATTCTTGTTAAGGTGTCTAATAGGGTTTTAGATTTCCTTTCTTTATCTAGGGTTGATAAAGAGTAAATGTAATCAAGCTTGTAAGACTGAAATTTTCAATAGTGGAATTCTAATCTAGTGTTGATTAGAAACTGGATGTAGCTTCTCTTGAGAAGTGAACCAGTATAAATTTTTGTGTTGGTTGTCTGCTCTCTAATATCTTTTAGTTATCTTGTTCATTAGTTCTTTGAATTCTTATCATTACTTAACAAGTTCTATTTTGAGACATTGATTCCTTGAGCTGAGTGAATTGATTGAATTAAAGGTTTCTTGGTTTTAAAGTGATTAAGATCCTAACTTTGATTTAGAAAAGAAAATTTTAAAAGACCAAGTTATAAACCAATTCACCCCCCCCCCTCTTGGTTAATTGTGGGTATTCCTATTGTTTTCAATTACTGCAAAATCTGCAAGATTTTATTGGAAATTGTAATTGCCCAACTGCCACGAAATTCAAATTTCGAATCTTCTGTTCTTTAAATTTTGTGGGTTTATTCCAAATAACTGTTACACATTTCAAAATTCTATTTTCGATCCCAAAATTCATCTATAAATACAACTTATGTTGAAGCAAATATTCACACCATTCTCTTCTCCTACCTTAAGTCTTGCTGTGTTTTCATCTTCTGAGTCGTATAACTCTGTCCAGATAGCCTTTTCTCCCATTTTTCATTATGTCTGCTCCAAAGAGAACCAAAACCTCTAAGAGAAAAACTGCTGAAACCTCTAACCATGTAGAAAATATATTAGACCACTGGTTTCCTAATGAGAAAGAGAAAATGACCTACCTTCAATTTAATGCCACCAAACTAATATGTCCCCCTAAACATCTTGATCTTGCCTGGTTCACTAATGAAGGGTTTCAATTCCCAGCTATACTTGAAAACCAGGGTTTGAAAGTTTGTTGAGATGAAGGGTACCTTCTACCTTGAGTTAGTGAAGGTGTTTTACACCTGTTCTAAGTTTTCCATGGATGGGACTATTCTGTCTCAAGTGAATGGAGTGGCCATTGAAATTACTCCTGAGGTTTCGCAAGAAGTGGTTGGCATTTCCTTTGAAGTAGAAAGGAAATTTGAAGAGGAGACTGGAAGGTATAATAGAATAGAGACCTATAGAGGGATGCTTCTTGATCCTTAAATGAGGCTGAAGCTAAGGCTTAGCACTGGTTCTATGACTCATAAAGACAGACTTCTTCACTATATCATCACCCATATCCTGACTCCTAGGTACACTAATCATGCACAAGCCACAGATGATGATATTCAGATTGTGTATGGTCTGAAGAATGGTATTCAAATGAACTGGATACTCATCATTGAGGAAATTATGCTCCTCAAGTCCAAAAGATTGATGAATTACCCATTTCCATATGTTGTACTGATTTCCAGATTCATTAATTACTTCAAAGTAGATGCCACAAATGAGGTTGTTGATCACACAAATTCCAATAATAGCCTCATTAAGGAGAAACATCTTACTAAGCTTGGAATGGTTAAAACCCCATATGGATGGCAAATGGCTGGGCAACAAATTCCTCCTGCTGGTGCTGAAGAGGAAGGTGAAGAAGATGAAGAAGAAGCTGAAGGCTCTACTCAACCATCCTACAGTCCTTTTGAATCTCTCATGATTCAAAAGATGGATGATTTATTGTCTCTTCATCATTAGCACAGAGCTGAGACAAATTCATCTTTAGAGGAGATGAAATCTAGATTGGAAAACATAGAGGCTAGGCTTGTCCTTGATTTTGATCAATCAGATTAGAATGCTTATGTTTCTTTCTAGGTGCTACTTCATTATGCTCTTGCTATTGTCTGTCAATCATTGCTTTGTTTACTATTTGTTTCAATACTCTAAATTTCAGTTTGATTAATGTACTGCTTGCATTTGGATTAATACAAGTATTCCTTTTCTTTCCTTTTATTCTCCTTGTTCATGCATTCATCATTTTTTTGTCTTTGACAAGCCAAATAGGGGGAGAAATAATTGTAATTTGTAATAATTGTAGGGGGAGAAATAATTTAAATAACTTTGTATGTAACTTGTATTGCATAAATTGAAATAACTCTGTATGTAACATGTATTGCATGAATGCTTTAAAACTACCCAAGTCAGGGGGAGCATTTTTTTTTAATGACATATGCTTATGCTTGTTCTTGCAAAAAGCTGACTTAGATTTCAAGAATCACTCATCCCTCTAATTCCATTAAAAGATTAGACAAACGGACAATTGATTTGGCATGCTCAAAGCCAAAAAAGGGGAGATTGTTAATTCTGAGGGGGAGATTGTTGATTAAGGGGAGCAGTAAGAAGATGAAGCTAAAGAAGAAGCTTGTGTCTTAGAAAAAGTTTTGAGTTTTTCACATGCCAAGAAAATTATAATTTGATTAACTGTATGAGATACTAATCTTGTGATCCTTGCATTGCATGAATATGATCATTAACATGCATACATGTTTTCGTTAAAGTATTAAAGCTATTCATGGTTTTAAAAGAAACTAATTAATTAGTCATGGTTAAAGTTTTTTTTGGAAAATAAAATCTTATTGCTTTAATTGATTACACAAGAATTTTAATCGATTAAATATATTCATACTATTTCTAAATAAGCCTTGAAGAACAGTTTAATCGATTACCAGCTTTTTGTAATCGATTACATAGTTATATGTGAAAAACATGCATCACTGGAATAATCGATTACCATTTTCAGTAATCGATTACAAAGGCCGAGTTCGTGTTACACAAAGGCTGGGTTCATGTTACAAAGGTCGGGCTCGTGTTGCATAAGCCAAGTTCTTGTTTTGAGCTTTACTGGTTTAATCGATTACCAGTCTTATGTAATCGATTATTTCTTCATATGTCAAAAATGCTAAGACTGCTTTAATCAATTAAATATCGGTTTAATCGATTATCTTGTTCATGAAAACATTTCCAGAAGGCTCAAGAACATATTAATCGATTATGTGATAATTTAATCGATTACATATGAGTAAATAATCGATTATGTTGTCATTTGAATCGATTATTGTCAGTTAAGCCAGTTTTATATAAAGCTTGGTGAGTCTGTTTTTATAAATAGAGATTGAACGAATCATTTAAGAATATAAGAGATTTACCCAAAAGATACTAAGCTTTCTAAGTGTTCAAGATTCTGATTTGATTCTGAGTTTGAAACACATCTTGTGAGATCAAGATTTATGAGTTTTTTTTTTTAAAAGATGTGTTAAAGAAAAGAAGGTTTATCAAGAGTTTGATTCTATGCATTGAATTTCGTACAACCTAATTGATTGGTAATCTCAATTCATTTCATTCATTCATACATGAAGGATCATAGGTTGTGTTTATCTTGAAACTCTTTTTTTTAGATGTTCTAATATTTTTGTTGTGTTGTAACATATCAAAGTGATTCTTTCAAGCTTTCTAGAGTAGGGTTCTCTAGGGTTGAAGATCTGAGTAGGGTTCTCAGGATCTTTGTGATTTATTTTCTAATAGTGTTTTAGAATTCAGATTCTTTATCTAGGGTTGATATAGATAATCACTTGTAAATTGCTTGTAAAGGATATTTTGATATAGTGAAAACTCTAACCTGGTTGGTTGGAAGACACTAGATGTAGCCTCCATGTTAGTGAGGTGAACCAGTATAAATTGCTGAGTCTTTATTCTGATTCTCTGTTTCTTTCATTGCTTGTATTTGGGTAATCAAAATATTATTAGCAAAAGAAAATATTTATGTCATTGCATGCATAGCAAGGAGGATTTGATTGAAAGAAAAGTTATGGTTTTACAAAAGGTGAAAAAGTGATACAATCCTGATTTCAAATTCTGCAAGTTGTTTTAGAAATTTTTTTAATATCAGTTTTGAACCAATTCACCCCCCCTGGTTTATTTGCAATATATTCATTGTGTTTTTCATTTTGGAGAAGCTTGCACTTCAAGCTTCATTTGGGCTTCGTTTCAATTTACATTTTCCTTACATTTAGTGGCATTTGATGTGTAATTTCATGGCCTATATAAGCTGGTAAAAAAATGATTGTAACTAACTTTGGTTCATTAAATACAATTCTGAAAATTGTTGTGAGAGTTTCTCTCTTGTTCTTGTTCAAGAACTTCTTGAGTCTTATCAATGGCTTTCTAATTGTATTGTGGTGATTCTTCCTAGACTTTCTAGAGAGCTTCTCCATGGTGTCTTCACCTTCATCCCTAACCTTTCTTCCATCTTCCATTTCTGCAGTTATAAACTTCTAAACAGTCCCAATTCACAAGAAGTACTGGAAACTTGTGTGTTCTTGAAGTTTGCGTGAAGAGTGGGTTCCATTGCAAGGTAGATTTGGGAAAGCTAATGGCTATGGGTTCAGCCATTTCATCATGTGATATCAGAGCCTAATCCTTGTCGAATTCTTCTTCAAGTTCAATTTTAGAACTTCTTCAAAGGTAAAATTCTGCATCAAATCCAAAAACGAAAATCCATTTCAATTCCTTGTTTCTTGTTGTTTTCTTTTGATTCTTGGTGGTGTGGGCTTGTTGTATGTTCTTCCACAAAACCTTAGTGTTTTCTTCAAGTTTCTATGTGATTTCATGTCTTCATGTTCTTCATGTGTTCTTGATATTTTTCTAATTTTCTAGTCTTGATTCTTGTCAATTTTTGTTTGTAGTGCTTTTTGTGTTGTTTGACACTTGTGTTGAATCTACTCTCATGCCTAAACTGAATTGAGTTGTTAGAAGCAAATTTTACAATTTTTATACATCATATTTTCATGAATCATTAATTTTCTTCAAGAATTTTTGAACTTGTGCAAAAGAAAAACAAAAACTTAAAAAAAATATGTGAAAGAAACAAGAAAAGACCAAAGAGAAACATTTTGGTACAGCCAAAGATGTATTGAGTTGTGGCTGGAAAAAGTGAATTAAAAACAGAATTTAGAAGCAAAGCAAAGTTACAAAAGCTACAAGTTCAAATTTCCTTTGAACCACAAAATTAAGTGAACTTGCATGACATGCAAATTTGATGAAATTTGGCTTCTAGCAATTGAATTTACTTGGCGTATATTCCTTGAGTTGTCTCATTAAGTTCCATTTGAGTTGTGCTTTTCTAAAAAATTTCTTTTGTTGCTTGTCTCCTAAAATTTCCAAGGTTTTGTCTTAGATTTTCTTGTTCTTGGACTCTTGAGTCTAGCCTAGAATCGTTTCTTATTTCACTATAGTAAAGAGGCTTGATTTGATTAGAAGTTTTTGCTTAAGAACTATAGAGAGAAATAAGAGTGGAAAAAGGCAAGAGAGAATATTATAGAAAAAGCCTAGATAAAGTGTGCAAACACGAGTGTGAGTGGCAAACACTTAGAGAGTGGTGAGAATTTCCTTATATACTTGTGTTTTTGCTAACCATTTTTTTTTTGAAGGATGAGTTCAAGTGAAGGAGAGACTTTGTCAACTAGGACCTCTAGGTTGATGAAAGCCATGACAAAACAAATAGAAGACTTGCAAACCAAAATGGATGCAAGGTTTGAAGAGGTACAAAGGAAGACGGGGTCTTCCAATGGGTAGTGTGGATGGAGAGGCTCATAGTAGTAGGAGGTTGAGTGAGTATGCTTCCTCTCATGGAGGAAATTATTATGATGAGAGGAGTGAGAGGGAGGATAGGAGAGAAAATAATGAAAGAAGAGAAAATCATAGGAGACACAATCCTAGGAGGCAAAATAGAGATGATGAAGATTGGAGGCTTAGGAGAGAAGAAAGAGAAGGGAGGAATGGAGGATTGAATGGAGTGAAAATAAAAATTCCAAAATTCCTTGGCAATAATGATCCCAAAGAGTACTTTGAGTGGGAGATGAAAGTAGAACAAATGTTCTCATGCCAACATTTTGATGAAGAAAAGAAAGTTACTCTAGCAACTTTAGAATTTGGTGGTTAT
>QARZ01040498.1:0-11914 GCA_013407115.1 Glycine latifolia
AGCTAGTCTAAGTACAACAAGCCAAGAGTGCTCTTCAAGGAATAAAAAGAGGATAATTTGAAAATGAGAGTTTCCAATTGTTTTGTGAAGAAAATGACATTCTTCACAACTTCTCAACCTTTAGAACACCACAACAAAATGGTGCAGTTGGGAGAAAGTACATGTCATTGCAAGAGATGGAAATAACCATGCTCAATGACAACTCTACTCCAAAGTACCTCTGGGCTGAAGCAGTGAATATTGCTTGTTATTTACATATAAGACTTTATATAAGACAAATATCAAAGAAGAATTGTGGAAGGGATGAAAGCCCAACATGTCATATTTCCATCCTTTTGGATGTAGATGTTTCATCTAGAACACTAAAGACAACTTAGTAAAATTTGATTCCAAGAGTGATAGTGGAATATTACTTGGATATTCTGAACCATGTAAGACATACAGAGTTTACAACTTTAGAACCTTAGTAGTTGAGGAAGCCATACATGTGAAATTCAATGACAATAAGCCTGAGAAAAATTTATTAGAGCTAGATGAGTCCTTTGCAGATTTAAAACTAGAAGAGGACATAAAGTAACAAGGCATCATTTGATACCAACACTAAAGCTACAACATCCACTCAACCACTGGACAGTCCTCAAGAAAAAGTAAAGAAACCCACTTGACGAAACATGAAAAAATATCATCCAGAAAACCATATATTAGGTCACCCAACAAAACAAGTGCAAACAAGGACATCACTCAAATTACAAGGTCACACTGCATTAATCTTAGAAGTTGAGCCCAAACACATAAACAAATCAATGCATGATAAAAACTGGGTGAAGGATGTGTAAGAGGAGCTCAATCAGATCAAAAAAAGCGATGTATGGAAGTCGGATTGAACTGCCCAAGGACAAAAATGCTCTTGGAGCTAAATGGGTTTTTTTGAAACAAACTGGATGAGAATGGTAAGGTTATGAGAAACAAGACAAGGTTAATCACAACAAAAAAGTATATGTAACACCCTAGATGAATCACATCGAAATGAGAGATCTCGAGGTTGTGCAGGTATGAGACTATATAATTGATAATAGCTTTAAAGGAATTAATTGGTACTACCTATACCATCAAGATGCAATTACTTTTTGATAACCTTTACTTAATAACTCCACAGTTAAGCATTCATGGCTTGAAGTAGTTATGGGATGGGTGACCTTTTGGGAAGTTTTCCAAAATGGGCGTTAGTTATAACACCCTGAAATTTCGATAACTGAAAATAAATGTTTGATGTATTTATTTTGTTATTTGATTATTTGATTAGTTTAGATTAATTGAATTGCTGTGTAAATTATCCTTGTGCAATTGCTTAGTGTGGATGTTAAGTTATGTGGACTTTGTTTGAGCTACATTGAAATTGTGTGATTTTAAGTTTGACCCAATACCTATTTTAGTAAAATCACCATTCTGGATTGGTTAATCGTTGGATCGCCTTCAAACTTTAAAGGTAGGCTCCTAACCCATATATGTAACTTTTGACTATTGGATTGGTGAAATAACATCTTTAGCATGAGATAATAATTTTTCAGTGAACCAGAAATTTTAAAATTGGGTCAGGTCACCCAAGCTAATTTTGGCAGGCATTTTGGCTCGCCTGGGCGAGTGAAGTTGGTTTTAAATAGGCAGCAATGTGAAAAATCACAAAATTTGGTCTTCTTCTTCTTCCAAGCACCCACCCAACCTCCTACCATCCTCCTCCACCACCCACAACCACCACGGGACCATGGCATGGAGAAGAACGTCATAATTAGAGCGGAATCTTTGAAACTCCTCTCGAAGTTTTGGTAGAGAACGAAGCCTCCAACTCCTTCTTTCTTGGTTTCCTTGATGTAATCTTGGTTTCCTTTGTCTTCTCCTAGCTAGTTTAAGCTTCTCTTAGTGTTTCTTATGTTTTGGGTACCGTTGTTGGGAGTTTTACACATCCTTTGAAAACCCTTTGAAAATGAGATGTTGTAAAAGCCTCCTTTTTATGAAATTGGTGTCATTTTTGTGATCTTTGTTGAACCCCAGTCACATTAGTGTGATCAGAATTTCAAAATGATGTCTTTTGATGTGAACTCCCAAAACACCGTTTAGCCCCTTTTCGATTTGAGTGGGTATTTGACCCCAAATGTTAATTTTGACCTTGCCTTTGAAATCTATAATAATTATCTTCGATTTGGTATACAGAGCTCTGTATTCAGACAAGCACGCGTATTTGAAAGATCTTGAAACAACACCGCTAGGCTATAACAGGGAGAACTCCTAGTTAGGTAAGGGGAGTTTATTATTTGGTTATAGTTTTGACACCATAGTTGGGGGCCAAGGAGTCCAACTATGAAGATAACTGCCTGTCCTTGTTGTGTGCTGGTTTTCAAGAAAAATTGTGTTTTTAACTAATGGGATGCGATGAATTGGCTTGTTGATGGATAAAACTGTGAATGATGTTGTTGTTGTAATGATTGGATTTTTGGGAAAATTCTTAATTACAGAGGAGACTCTGCCCAAAATTTGATAATGCATTCTTCTATTTAATTCTTTATTAAATTTTTAAATGGGCATAAAAGTGTGTTATATATATTGTAGTCCTCTTCTTTAATTTTGAATTTTCCTAAAAATATTAGTCCTGTGGTATGATGAATTGTGAATGTATGAAATTTGGGTTGTCTGAAGACCTGGGGAATGTGAATCCCAGGCATATGTATTATGTATAGATGTGAAATGCAATAGTTTGTGATGTCGTTGATGATATTGAGATTGAGATAATGTTGATGTAATTGATGATGTTGAAATGAGATGAGTTTGGTATGTATGATGATGATATTGAGATGATGTGATGTGGATATTGATAATGTCATTGTGTGATGTGGATACACATGGATACTCATGAGGGGTGCATGACAGGTTACCCTTGCGAGGAAGGATGTGTTCCTAGCCAGGTCATGCATTGATGGTGTCCATAGTTGTATGATGTGTATGTCCACCAGGGATGCATTGACCAGTTGGTTACCCTTGCGAGGAAGGATGTGTTCCTAGCCACGGTCAGTGCATCAGTGAGCCCATATTGGTGTGTTATGTATGTACATGATGGGTGCATGATGGGTTAGCCTTGCGAGGAAGGATGTGTTCCTAGCTAGGTGTTAGACTTTTGGCAAGCGTACCAATTTGTCATTGTAAGTTACAAAATTTATAAAAGTTCGTCTCCACAGGGACTTGTGCTACTCAATTAATCCAAATAAAACTTAACAGTTGAATATTTATGTACAACGAGTATGGTCGAAGTTTTTATGGTTTTACGAAAATAACAAAAAATTATGGAAGCTAATAAAACGATTTTAATTAACTAAAGAAAAGCGTAGGATTTGGATTTCATCATTCTTACCACGGTATCCAATTAATATTACCATGTATAAATCATTTTCTATTATTATTTGATGCACACATTAATTAACCTCGAATCGATCCCTCGCAATCGAGTTCTAAGGATATTTACCGAATATCGATCCCTCTCATACGAAGTAAATAACCCAGCATTACAATCATAATCGCGTGCTATTTGCAATCTAAACGTTATGCTCTATTCCTAGCAATGTAACGTAAAGAGTAAAATTATTCAGTTCAAATTCTAAGAGTACTTCCCAGTTAAACTTAGAATCCAATTTCATGAAACTAGTGATCAAGTAGAATCAAGCATTAAGAACGAAATAAAATTACCAATAATAAATAGAAAAGACTTATGCATAAATAAATATTAAAAGAGATACTTAAAAGTAGAAGATTACATCCAATCCTTAAGAGAAACTAACCAGGCATGGAGAGAACCTCCTTAAGAGAAGAATTGATGAAGGGCCCCATCACCGCTTCTTTTCGGCAGAGTATCCACACTAAATCTCACTTCTCTCACTTTCCTAACCTACCTAATACTAATATTTAAAAAAACTAAAATAAAGAAAAAGCTTAGAAGAAGCAAGGAGGAGGAAGAAGGAGTTGCAAGAAGTGTGTAATTAGCCTTGGGGGTGCTTGGGTATTTATAGGGGCTGATCTGCTCGTGTTTGGTCGCCCAAGCGACCATTTTATGTGTGTTCTAGTCTCCCAGGCGAGTTAAGGCCCAAGTTGCACGTCCACTTGGCCACTTGGAGGCCCAATTGCAGGTGTAGCTCGCCCAAGCGAGCAAATTACACTATATTCACTCGCCCAAGCGAGTTAAATGCACCTTCTAGAGAATTCTTTTTGGACCTGTTTTGCTTAATGCACCTCCCAGGTTTGCTTTATGATCCCTATTTTCTTGCTTTTTGTTTTCGAAAGCCCCGAAAATCCTCGGAATCTATCAAAATGCAAAACATGTTGGATTAATCTTTCGAAATATGACAAATGACATGTATACAAGCAATAGGAGCTATTTAACTAGGTTTAGGGTAAATTTATGATAAAAGCTTATGAAATCAAAGGATAAGTGCCTTTATTTAAAACATGATTTTAACTGAATTACCACTTATCACTAGGTCATGCATTGATGGTGCCCATGTTTCATACTTCATATTGCATTGATGGAAATAGAATGAAGGCATGCACGTATTTGTGGGTTTCTGTGGGCTGAAAACGCAGGTACTATGGGGCCATCGGGTTTGGAATTCCCTTGTGACTCCTGGTTGATCACCATTGGGGGGGAGGGAATGGCCAGTGCACGACATGATGACCCTGATAGGTGATGAATCATTTTCCTGTGAGACTATTTCCCTGGATATGGTACCACATTGTTGCATGGTGAGAGTCAAATTAGGAGCATGCATCATTCTGATCATGATTGGTTGATTTGTGAAATGAATTGGATGATTGGTTTTGTTTAGTGTGTAATGGAGTGATGGAGTTCTGGTAATAATTGTGGTTGTTGTAACACCCTTCCAATTACTATATTATGCCTAGGTCATAATACGTAACTAGAAGATGTTAACTTTTCTTAACGTAAAATTTTTAACCAAATCCGATTAAGAAAAACTTATCTCAATATTTGAAATTTAACTATGTTATAAAAATTACGCTTATATAGAGCCTGTAGAGACTTTTTGGACTCTTTAATAAATTACAAACTTAGTAATAACTTGTAATAAATATTTCATACAATAATATTAATGTGCATATACTACAAAACATGTAGGAAAATACTACAAATCTGCAACATTAAAAGAAATCTTCTAGTTTGTCCCCAATTTGTAGTTGCTCCTCCCAATTTACCTGTCTGGAATGACACGGGAACACACTAAAATAGTGAGAATTCCAAAGAATTCTAGTAGGTAAAAAATGACTCATCATACAGCATCATCGTCATCATTCCAGCTACTTCGGTTTATTAAGAAAACATGTGAACAATCATAGTTGATTTTAATTTCATAACTATATAACCCAAAGTAGTTTCATTTTATTTACAAACACTTAAAAATAATCTCATACTTTATCATTAGTGCAAGCATAAATTTCAAATCATGAAAATGCATAGCTTTTCTTTAATAATCTCTTATTTAATACCCTAAACTAGAGAATGAGCTCATTACTAGATTTAGGTTCCTCCCGCAAGGTCATGCTCAGCTTAACTGTATCACCCTTTGTGGTCCCATAGGGTCGTGCTCAGCTTAACTGTAGCACCCTTGGGTCAATATATCTTTCCCGCAGGGTCGTGCTCAGCTTAACCGTATCACCCGTTGGGTACCATCAGGGTCGTGCTCAGCTTAACTATATCACCCTTCAGGTATTACCTTTCTTTAGTCTTTCCCTTAGGGTCGTGCTCGGCTTAACCATATCACCCTTTGGGCACCATCAGGGTCGTGCTCAGCTTAACTGTATCACCCTTCAGGTCTTATCTTTTTATCTTTCTTAATGCACATGACATGCACAATGACATGCAAAGCTACATAACTCGTGTCATGCAGTTATGCCACAAAATATCAAGATTTCATCATTATACAAAAACATTTTTCAAGAACATCATAACAACAAGATTTCTCTCAAGTATTTGAACCATTTACCTACATACCATTCAACCTCTACTTCTAAAAATTAATTCAAAATAGTCCCATAAACATATGAACAAACATCCCAAACATCATCAAAATCACTTCCAAAGATCATCAAATATAATTCCAAACATCACTAATAGTTCAGCCTATAAATCATCACCTATCTTATGGTTTTAAATCAACATTTTCACATCATAAAATACCTTCAAATGACATGAAATTCCAGCCTAAATAATAACCATAAATCTGCTCATTTAAGCATATAGGTTAATCCAAACAAATTCTTAACTAGAGATTGAAGCCTAGCCTACCTTAAGAGAATTTGGCTTTGAAATGGAATGGATTAAGGTGATGTTCCTCTTGGAAATCCTCTAAAGAGTGAAGTCTTGAAAGAAAAATATTTGATGGATAAAGTGGGAGAAGATGTCACAGTTGAAGCAAACAAAGGAGGTAGAAAGGAAAAGCTAGATGCAAGTAGCAAGCCTGGACTTTGCAAGAAGCTAGCATACGTGCAAAAAATTTTGGGGCAGCCAAGCTATTTATACTATTTTAATTGGTTTAGATTTAAGGGGTTGGATTAAAACTGATTTTAGAAGTTAGTTTAGTTAGATGTTAACTAGGCAATCATTGCCTTAGAAGATATTATGACTTAAGCCTTATCTGGACTTGATTTTTCTTGGTCAAGATTCTTTTAATTGTGGATTTTGGGGTAGCTGGTGTAACACCCTGTATGCATCTGATTGTTAACATTCGAATTCGATCATAAAACGCAGCAATTAAATTAACAACAGTTAATTTGGAAGCAACAAGAGAGTGACGTCATCTCATGTCGATATATATACAACAATATTTATACGTTATGCATGGCAAATACACGTAAAACAGACACCCCTCAGGGCCGAGTTACATAACACAGGGTCGGGATACATCACAAGAGGCCGGGTTACAAAACAAATATATATGTATATCATACTTAGCCGGCATGCCCCAAATAAACTAAGTTCCACACGGAACCCGTTCCGACTCAGTCTCTAGTCCAGGATCCCTCGGACTTCCTTGCTACCCAGGCCTCTTACCACGGGATCTGCCTTCTTCCCTGTGCTCAGCACCTACAAACACATATAATCCCTAACCGGGGTGAGATAATAATCTCAATAAACTCTGGGTTCTGGAAGGCCTCTCCTTCCGCAAGTTCACTTCCATGATACAAGTATTAAAATAGGCATTACACACACTAGCCATCCCAGCTTTCATCAATATAACACATGTATACAATCACACGGATCATACGAGAGAAGATCATCTAACTTGATGGGCACATGCTCTCATACATCCCTTGCCTGAGGAAGACCATCCAACTTAATGGGCACATTCCCCCAGAACTTCTGGTAGACATCCCAGAGGAAGACCATCAACCTTAATGGGCACATTCCCTCCGGGTTCTATGTTGACGTATATGGCTCTTCCAAGAGAGGTTTGAAAACAAAAGGAATATCCACAATAACCAAGAGGGGGGGTGAATTGGTTACAACTTGGTCTTTTAAAATTTTCTTTTCTAAATCAGAGTTAGGATCTTAATCACTTTACAACCAATAAAGCTTTTATTCAATCAATTCACTCAACTCAAGAAAACAATGTCTCAAAATTGAACTTGTTGAGTAATGAAAAGAACACCAAGAATCAATGAACAAGATAGCTTAAAAGAGATTAAAGAGCAGAGAAATCAACACAAGAATTTATACTAGTTCACTTCTCAACAGAAGCTACATCCAGTTTCTAATCAACACTAGATTAGAATTCCACTATTGAAAATTTCACTTCTTACAAGCTTGATTACATTTACTCTTTATCAACCCTAGATAAAGAAAGGAAATCTAAAACCCTATTAGAAACCTTATCAGCAAGAACCAGAGAACATTACTCTGTTCTTCCCTAGAGAACACTACTTTAGTGCAAGCCTTAAGAACAAATTTACAATAGCACCCAATTACAGAAAATTCAAAATAGAATTACACCCAAAGAGAATAGAGAGAAACAACCTATTGATCCAATGATTATGAATGCAAATGAGTTACCAACAGAGTTGAAAGATCAAATGAAACTTTAGAACATGCTCTCTTATTCTTCTTTGAAAGACTCTTGCCCAAGAAATCAATCAAAAACTCATGAGGATTAAGAGGTGGGGCAAGAGGTTACTAAGCTCAGAAAAACTCTTTAAATCTTGGTGAAAGCTTGTATGTAATCAGAAATTTGTATTTCTCAAGTTGTAAACCAGAACAATCTTTACTCCTATTTATAAGAAAACTTTGTAACTAACATTAATCAATTAAACGCGCCAAATAATCAATTAAAATGCATAAGTAATCGATTAAATTGCCATTTTAATCGATTAAAGTGTTCATATGTTTTCTGGGTTTGAACAATGAGCAAAATAATCGATTAATACGACCAGTAATCAATTAAACCAGAAGCACATCATTTCATAAAAGCCTTGTGTAATCGATTACAAGAAATAGTAATCGATTAAAGCAGTGCAACAAGCTTTTCTCAGAACATTGTGTAATCGATTACAATAATTGGTAATCGATTATTGCAGTAGAACAAGCTTTTTAAAGAAACTTATGTAATCGATTACAATACACGGTAATCGATTAAAGCAGTGAAGCATAATTTGCTTTTAACACTAGATAATCGATTACAATAGATGGTAATCGATTAAAGTGTTCATCAAAGCTTTTCCAAATTTGAAAACAAAGCAAATAATCGATTAATACGCTGTGTAATCGATTAAACCAGTGCAATTTGCATTTTTCCAAAAACATTGCTTCTTTGGTTCTTTTGTAAAAACATGCTTTGATTCTTTGTTAAAACACTTAGGCACATAAATGATTAAATGCATGCAATGCAAGGATCAATAGATTGGCCTCTTTAACACTTCATTTGATTTACAATCTTCCAAGGCATTCCAAGACATATGAAAAGCTCAAAACAATTGTTCAAGTCCTAAGCTTCAAGCTTTAAGATGCTCCCCCTATATCCAACAATCTCCCCCTTTTTGGCTTTGAACATGCCAAATATTGATTGACCATCTATTTAAGTTGGAATTGCTTTGAGGATAAGCAAGATGAAAGTCTTGAACTTTGTTATCCTGAAAAACAAATCAGCCTCTTTGCCAAGAGCAAGTGTTAAGAATTAAGCTTGCATTAATCATTTATTTTCATTGGATTTGCTCCCCCTAACTTGGGTTACTCCTTTAGACTTAGTTAATTTCATGAATAATTGATTGGCAAAAAATTAGTAGAAAAATAGAGTAGAATAAAGAGCAAAGCATAGTTCATAATCCATCGTTTCTTCTCCCCCTATTTGGCTTATCAAAGGCAAAAAGTAAAAGCACAACAAGTAAGGATAAGGGAAAATGCAAATTTCATTGATTGAGATGTAAAATGCAGTACATTGAGTAAATAAAAGAAAAAACATAACAGAAAAGCAGAGGGAAACAAATATGAAATACAAGGAGCCAAGTCTTCGTTACCAGAGTAATCAAGGATAATCCTAGCTTCTATGGTTTCTATCCTAGATTTTATCTCCTCCAGAGAAGTATTAGTCTCAGCTCGATGCTCATGATGCAGTGATAGCAAGGCATCCATCTTTTGAATCATTAAGGATTCAAATAGGCTATAAGATGGTTCAGCAGGGCCAGCATCTTCAGCATCATCATCATCATCATCATCATCTTGTTCAGGGGTAGGAAGTTGTTGTCCAACCATTTTCCAGCCATATGGGGTCTTGGTCATCCCCAGCTTAGTAAGATGCTTCTCTTTGATGAGGCTGTTTTGGTATTGGTGTTGTCAACAACCTCATTGGAGACATCTATTTGAAAATAGTCAATGAACCTGGATATAAGAACAGCATATGGGAAGGGATAGTTCATTAATCTCTTGGATTTCATCATAATTTCCTGGAGAACAAGAATCCAGTTCATTTTGATGCCATTTTTCAAAGCATATACAAGCTATAAATCATCATCAGTGGCTTGGGCATGGTTTGTGGCTCTAGGGGTAAGAATGTATGTGATGATGTAGTGGAGAAGCCTATCCTCATTAGTCATGGGTCAAGTGCTTAGCCTAAGCTTCAACCTCATTTGAGGATCAAGAAGCATCCCCCTATAGGTGTCAATCCTATTATACCCACCAACTTCTTCCTCAAACCTTCTTTCACCATAAAAAAAAAGACCAGCAACTTCTTCCCAGATTCAAGGGGTAATTTCGATGGGTACCCGCATTCACTTGGGACAAGATTGTCCCTTCCATTGAGAACTTGGAACAGGTATAAAATACCTTGACCAATTCAGGGTAAAATGTACCCTTCATCTCCACAAGTTTTTTAAGACCTTGGGCTTCTATAAAGGTAGGGAATTGAAAACCTTCATTTCTAAACTAGTCTAGGGAGAGGTATTTAGGAGGACCTATAAGCTTAGTTGCATTAAACTGAAGGTAGGTCATTTTGTCTTGCTCATTGGAGAACCAATGATATAATCTATTTGCAGCTGGGTTGGAGGATTCAACTTTTCTTTTTGAGGACCTTGGTCTCTTTGGGGCAGACATTATCACAGAGAGAAAGGACTACTAAGGCAAGGTTTCTGAACCCTAAGAAAGAGAGACATATAAGTGCTTAAGGAGGAAGATGAGAAAAGGTGTAATTTTTGCACAAGAGCATAGGCTGTATTTATAGAAGAATTTAGGCTCCAAGGTTCAAATTTGAAAATATAAACAGTTACCACGAATTAAACCACTCAATTGAAGGCTTAGAAGATTCAAAATTTGAATTTGGTGACAGTTTGGCAGTTACAATTTCCAAGCAAATCTTTCAGATTTTGCAGATTCTGCAGTAACTCCAAGATTAATCAATTATTTGCATATGTAATCGATTAATTCTTAAGAAAAATCAGTTTGAAGACATATAGTATTCGATTAATTCGCAAGGTAATCGATTATTTCCGAACAATATAGTTGAGGAAGATGAAGTGTAATCGATTATTCCTCATATGTAATCGATTATCTCAGTGAGAATACAAATTTCTGTGTTTTTTAGAACAATTTAATCGATTATTCTAGTGGAAGTGAGAATTTGTAATACATTTTGAAGCTTGTGTAATCGATTAATTTGTTGGTTTAATCGATTATTCCAGTGGAATAGGATTTTCTGAAAAGGATTTTGATATGCTTCCAGCATATAGTAGTTTTTAGGTTAATTAGATAAATAAATTGTTCAATAAACAGTTATATAGAGTAGGATTAGCTATAGTTTCTTAATTAATTGATTAATGACTTAATTTCTTTAATGTTTGTTAATTAGGAGCCAATCAATAGAGGAAAACCAACAAAAAGGAACAAGGAAGGCTTTTCGTCCAACTCGCGCGGATCGCGCCAGGTTCCACGCTAACAGTGTGGAATGCCAAGTTGGCCAACCATTTCGAAGTCTCCATGCGGATCGCGTGGGACTCCACGCGTTTCGCGCCAGAAGGAAAACTTGGCGAATAAGTTCGAACACCCCACGAGATTAGCGTGGGATGTGGCGTTGGTCGCGCCATATCCTCGCTGGCACTACTGTTAGTGAAAATTTTCACTTATTTAAAGGGGATTTGAGGTTTTTGTGCAAAAAAGAAGGGGGCTCGAAAAATACAAGGAACAGAGCATTTTCAACAGAGGAAAACAAGGGAATCAAAGAGGAAGAAACCTTGGGCAAGATTGGAATCAATTGGAAGATTGGAATCATCTCCCTTGGTTTTATTTCTTCTTCTCTTTGTAATTTTTTGTAGAATAATGTTTGTAATAATGAAACCCATGATTATTCTGAGCATGAGAGGCTAAACCCTTGTATTGTGG
>QARZ01040498.1:48537-60860 GCA_013407115.1 Glycine latifolia
AGCTTAGTAACCTCTTGTCCCACCTCTTAATCCTCATGAGTTTTTGATTGATTACTTGGGCAAGAGGTTACTAAGCTCAGAAAAACTCTTTAAATCTTGGTGAAAGCTTGTATGTAATCAGAAATTCGTATTTATCAAGTTGTAAACCAGAACAAGCTTCACTCCTATTTATAAGAAAACTTTGTAACTAACATTAATCGATTAAACGCACCAAATAATCGATTAAAACGCATAAGTAATCGATTAAATTGCCATTTCAATCTATTAAAGTGTTCATATGTTTTTTGGGTTTGAACAACGAGCAAAATAATCGATTAATACGACCAGTAATCGATTAAACCAGAAGCACATCATTTCATAAAAGCCTTGTGTAATCGATTACAAGAAATAGTAATCGATTAAAGCAGTGCAACAAGCTTTTCTCAGAACATTGTGTAATCGTTTACAATAACTGGTAATCGATTATTGCAGTAGAACAAGCTTTTTAAAAAACTTATGTAATCAATTACAGTACACGGTAATCGATTAAAGCAGTGAAGCATAATTTGCTTTTAACACTAGATAATCGATTACAATAGATGGTAATCGATTAAAGTGTTCATCAAAGTTTTTCCAGATTTGAAAACGAAGCAAATAATCGATTAATACACTGTGTAATCGATTAAACCAGTGCAATTTGCATTTTTCCAAAAACATTGCTTCTTTGGTTCTTTTGTAAAAATATGCTTTGATTCTTTGTCAAAACACTTAGGCACATAAATGATTAAATGCATGCAATGTAAGGATCAATAGATTGGCCTCTTTAACACTTCATTTGATTTACAATCTTCCAAGGCATTCCAAGACATGTGAAAAGCTCAAAACAATTCTTCAAGTCCTAAGCTTCAAGCTTTAAGATGCTCCCCCTATATCCAACAAGGTTCATCCAACTTAATGGGCATTCTCTCTCAGGGTTTTCATATATACTAATTGACCACTTAGAGTTGCTCCACATCACTTTGGCTCTAAGGAAGTCCATATTTTATCTATTCTACTGGCCAGAGAATTCTCACACAATCACAACAGATTATCAGAGTGCAGATCATATACATGTTCTCAAACAAAACAGTAACACATAGTTTCAATACATGCATCAGGACATACAATAACCATCACTCCTTCGGAGTATGGTGGAACGCCGTCAGGGGACGACTTCCAAGAACAGAGAGCTTACCTATTCTAAGCTCTGCACTAGTTCTCTCGGCCTCGTGGTTCCGAACACCACTATCCTTAGCGTCACACCCTACCTACATGCATGCAAGAGATTAATAGTGGTTCTCAACCATTGCATGTAGAGGAACTCTATTCCTGCCCAGATTACAAGAACTAGTCACACCCTAACCGTTAGATATCAAGGTTTTTACCTGCGTTTCTTACTCCTAAGGTGTTAACAGAACTGGCGAACAACTTTTCCCTGAATGTCCTAAGATCGCCTTCTCTTCTCTCGACTCGAAGTGTTCTCTTGTTTGTTAATGAAGGAAGCGGAAGGAGGAAGAGAGAGTATTTAGGTGAAGGGTCAGTACAAAAATGAGTTAAGTGGGGAAATGACCCATATTAACGTTACTTATATACCCACTAAGTCAACGCACGTCGTATGCATCACTGAAGTCAACATGTGTCACTTAAGGTAAGCTTTATGAAAGTACCCACTACCGGGTTGGTGAGTTAAATGTATTTTACTTATATTATGTAAGAATACTGGGATCTCCCTATTCTTACTACACTGTCGGGTTGGTTTAATAATAATAAAATATGTGTTGCCCCGACAGCCTTGTCCTGGTTCCCCCTTGCGCAACTTGGCCTCAATAACCCGGATACCCTTGTGCATGTGCACGGTATCGAGCGTCTTTGATCGGTTACATAATGTTGGAATCCATCCAAGACACTTTATAAACCCTGAGGTCCGTCCTTGTCCGGCCTCGTCCGGGTTCCTGCCTTGGCACCCAACAATCCGTGTTTCTGTCCTTTTCCGGCCTTATCTGACCTAACCCGGGCTTCAACCTTGGCACTTCCCAAGTCCTAGGTTTTGCCCTCATTCGAGATCATCTGAGATTACTTACCTGGAAACACGAAGGAATAAAATACATGAGCTCGTTCAAAGTAGCTACTTGGTAGATCGAAGGAAAGAAAGATACGAGCCCTTTCAGGATCACTACCCAGTCACTCTTTCCTTCCTTGTCCAGGTTCTTTTCTTTACAGTGCTTATTCCTATAACACATAAGTGATATCCCGGTAACACTTCGAACCCGATCTTCTTGTAATTGCTAACATACTTAGCACGATCCTGGCTTTGCAAGGTTTCTATCTACACCCCTCCCTTATCTGAGTTCTAATTTCTACTTCCCCCCTTGTATGACACCCCGGTCATACGAACCCGGATTATACCACAGGGTCATAATTATCATCATTACTGTGTAATTACTACATTACAAAGTTAAAGTGCCACATGGACACCCGAAACCTTACAGCTGGTTTAGATGGTTCCACATGCACACAAAAACTTGATTTAATCTTTTTACTTCAGCCAGAAAATTTTTTTACAACAGCCTATACTTCAAGCTTTGCAATTGGCTTATTGTTTTTGTGCATGCTTTGTCTTATTGGAGGATTCTAGTGCACGTGGCATGTCTTGGCCTGAGGCAACCTCTGATTTTTTCACCTTTTGGGCTGAAGATTTTATTCCTTGGGTCAAATTCCAAGAGTTACAAGGTTTGCCCAATCCAAAATGATAAAAAAGGCTAGAAACACTAAACCAGATGGGGTTTGCTCATTGTATATTCTGTACCAATTTACTAGTCCAAAAATTCTCATCTTTTAGTATCTTAAACTAGACTTCCTAATATTTCTAACAAGATATTGTATTCCTTATTTGGAGTTATAAAACTCAAGATATATCATTTTTAAACTAGACTCCAAAGCTGCTAGCGAACTCAACTTAGGACAATGACATATCTTATTGTTTTCACGACTGCAAGCATTAAACAGTCAAGTTTTGGCTAAATTTTTAATATTTTATATTTAAGATCTAGATATTTAATTTCATATATCATACGCCTAATTTGAATAAGAAATGAAAGAGATATAAATTTTTAATACAGGTGGCAGTGGCTATTTTGAGTATGCACAGTTTTGGACAACTTGGGTTTAAATAAATTCTGGGCATGATTCACTGCTCCTTTTGGTCTCATATTTAAGGACAACATAGAGGACATCCTAAGATTTAAAATGAGTGGTCAAACACCTATTTTTGTCGAGTACATATGGAGATATAAAATTCTAAAAATAGTCCAGAATTCAGCTTAAAGCCATTTGAATAATCTCAATAATCAAGTGATAAATAAACTTAAACATACACCTACCTTAAACAAATTTGCTTCCAATTCTCAAGTACCATGCATGCTTTGGCTTATGTTTCTATTTCTTTTAATTTAAACCAAGTGTACTTCATGTAGTTTTCAAATTGATGTGATAGCTACTAAGGTGTCATTACCTATTAATTTCCTTTGGTCATCCATCTAGAATCTTAAGCTTTTATCCCATATTTCACATGGCTAGATTACTAAAATTTTGTTTCTTTCCTTAAGTTAACTAATCAGGAATAAATCTATTTTAAGTACGTCTAAGCTTGCCACTAAGATCCCTTAGCTTCTATCATATCCTTCTTGTATTACACACGTGTTCCTCATGATATAAAACTCTAACTTATGATAGCTTTAGATACTAATCATAAATTTTTGGTCAGTCTAGGTACTCCTAATTTTCTTGTGATTTTTATCTGTTACTAAGGATAATTTGGTAATTTTCCATCCTAGGGCATTTCTATAATTTTCTCTTCAAGCAACAAAAGTATCTAAGGCCAAATATCCAAGGGTGTGTTGGTAATTTAACCTCAAGGGCATTTTGGTAATTTGCTACTCATTCAGGGGTATTATTGTAATTTTCACTTCAAAATATCTAACCAAAATATCTAAGGGTATTTTGGTAATTTTTGCCTTAAGGGTATTTTGGTAATTTCCTCTTCAAGGAAAGGGTAATATGGTCAATCTTTTTCAAACATTTTTGTAATTTCTCTTTTTATCTCTAATTGACATATTTAAATTTTTGGGATGTTACAGTTGTTATTGTTGTTCTTTTCCAATTGTTGTTGTATATAATAAACTCATCCTTGCATTTGCTGTGCCGTGTGATTGGTGTAACACCCCGTGTGCACCCGGTGTATTATCATTCATAATATCATATTAGCGCTTAAAACTTTATTTAAAAACATAGCGGAAACATTTCAAAACCATATTTCTTGATTCATTATGTATGGTACGTATAGATAATAAAGTAAACGAATGCCGGAAGCCACAAAACCTTAATGATCCAGATACCTATACAACTTGAAAGACGACAGATAGAACTATAATATTACTACCTATAAGCATTTATAATAATATACATAACTATGTACATTCCCCCTCAAAATATTCTAACTGTATTTGTACAAAATAAAAGGCATCCAGTACCCGGTTATCTCATATCCTATCCTCAAATGAGGGTACACCATATACAGGAACTCAAAACATACCAACATATACAAATATCCCATCAGGGTACATCAAAATCAATACCAAAGGCTAAGTACCAAAATACCAGAACCACATGCTCATATTATCTAGCCTAAGGTGTACAAGCAGCAACTATCCCTGCATAGGCTTCTTGCCTTTGGATCTATCTACCCTCCTGATGAATCACCTGAAATATAAGTCCCACAAACGGGGTGAGATAATAATCTCAGTAAACTCAGGGCCCTTGAAGGTATTTCCTTCCCCTGGTTCACTGACAACAGATACACAGACAGAAACATCATAATTATCATTAACAATTCATACAATCAGCACATAAACAGTCAATGCACAATCATCTGTCAATATCCATGCGATTTCCGATGGTCATCACCATCTATCACCTATCATCATCATCTATCATCTATCATCATCATTTATCACCTATCATCATCATCTATCATCTATCATCATCATTTATCACCTATCATCATCATCCTGCGAAGGTTTTTCCTCTAGACATATATATATGCCGATCCCCACTCACCGAGGATCCAATATATATACTAGGACATCTCATGGCAGGAAATCACTATTTATCGGAAGCACCCCGAAAATATATAGGTACAACCACGTCTGGAGGACTCCTATATACCGGGCCGGCTCCTCTATCATGAGCTACAACTCATATCCTGTCTCAATAATGACTATCTATCAGAAGCACCCCGAAAATATATAGGTACAACCACGTCTGGAGGACTCCTATATACCGGGCCGGCTTCTACCATAGGCACCCCGAAAATATATAGGTACAACCACGTCTGGAGGACTCCTATATACCGGGCCGGCCTCTATCTTATAGGAAACATCTCATATCAGGCCTATATCCATCACATGTCATCTATCCTATTACCATAGGGTTCCACAATCAATCATGCTTATCTCAAGCCAAACAAATTATAACTATGCATCATAATCACCCATCTCTGGGTCCAGATCAAATGACAAACATCACAGATCAAATCACAGTCATTACCCTCTCATAGGGCACAATAATCACTTCTCAGCCAATCAGACCAATAACCAATCAATAACATATGCATAACAGCACAACAGAACCATCAACCCCTTAGGATTTTGGTGGAACACAGCAAAGGAATTACAAGCAAGAACCAAGAGCTTACCTGCTCTAGACAGATCACCGGCTCTCCCGGTCTCGTGGTCTACACCACCAGAGCTATCAAGCTCACGTCCTACATAAAACACGCATATAACACATTAAATACGGTTCTAGGCCGTTCAAACGAAAGGAAACTATCATCCTCTCTCTAAACATATACTAATCACTGTACAAGTGATCTCAGAACCTTCACAAGGGTTCTACTTAGCCTACACAAAGCTTCAGAGCCTCTATTAAGACTTTAATCAGGCTAACATAAGGTATATCTCTGCTTACAATAGCCTAAACCCAACCTCTCATCATCACTAATTTCAACCGGTCAATCTCATCTATATAGTCTCCTGAGCAACTTTGTCAACTGCTCTAAGGTTCATACTAGTCATAATACTAGTCTTTTATCTCTGCTCATACATACTCAGAGCCAAAACCAAACTTCATCAGTAATGATTTCTGAAGGCTATAACATCATCACAACAACCCTCTGAACATAATCTTCTACAGAATTCAGAGCTAATTCTAGCCCCATCACAAAAAGGTTACTATTCATGCAAACCCCCAATTTCAAAATCAAGCTGAGAAACTCGAGTTTCTTACCTCAATAACGGCAAGGAAGACCCAAGGACTACTCTCCCGAACTCCGGTGTCCTTCCCACGCAATGGGTCTCAGCCAAACCCCAGTTCTCTGAGCTTCCTTTGGAGATTCCCAAATTCTCTCAAAAAGGAATTTCTCAAGAAAAGAAAGAATGATTCAAGCTTTCTAGGGGTTTCCTTCACAACCAAAAGCCATAAGGAAGTGTTTTGGTCAAGATTTATGGCTCTAAGAAGCTTCAAGGGTTCATTAATGGAGGTCTGGGCTCAAGGAAGAAGAAAATCAAGGTTTTGGCCCAAAAATCGCGTGAAATGACCTTATATACTGGTCTGGTACGCGTCCTGGCGCTAACCGCGCCATTTTTCACGCTAATCGCGCCAAAATCCAGCATCTGTGGCGCTACTCGCGCCACTTTGGCGCTACTCGCGCCAGAATTTAGTCGTCGCTAAATCCGTCGCTAATTCCGTCGCTAAATCCGTCGCTAACGCTTTTTCTGACGGAATTCAGCAAATTTTAAACTTTCTTTCTTTTTCTCTTAATTATAAACCTAGGTTATTACAATTGGTACCTGTGATGATCGCGAACCTTCATTTGTCTGAGCAGATGAGCAACATTAGGTGACTCTGGAGGAGATTCTCTTTGGTTGGAGCCGCCAAGCCGACGTAATGACGTTGGAGTTCTTTTTGGGAAAGAGTTGTGTTCTGTTAATCAACTCTTTCTTAGTTAGTTCCTTGAATTCTTTTGTTAGATATGTAAGATTTCAGGTGTAATTACATGTAAAACTGAATTAAGTACTGATATGTAAATGATATGCCCTGATTCGATATATATATATATATATATATATATATATATATATATATATATATGTGTGTGTGTGTGTGGGGGGGGGGGGGGGGTGGGTGTGTGTATTCAATTATGTAATTGTATCGTGTGTATGGTAGTGGTATTATCGCGAAAAATTTACTATCATTTTCATAATCAAATTAATGGAGTTTTTATTGAAATTCAAAATTTGCCCGATTAAGAGTTAGTAATATCGTATCGACAAGGCGGGTCGTTACATTGGTGAGGACAAAGCATGCTTAAAAGTCTCATGTTGGTTTGTGAAGTATTGTAGTGTGAAATTTGTCGAATAGTCAACAATCAGGAATGTTACAAATGGTATCAAAGAAAACCTCTCTCCCAATACGGTGTGGTTCGAGGGCTAATAATGCGGAAGCTAGTGGCCATATAATACTCTAGACAAATCACACTAGAATGAAAGGAATCTCGAGATTGTGCAGGTATGAGATTATACAGTTGAAGATATCTTAAAGGAATTAATCAATACTACCTATACCATCAAGATGCATATACTTTTGAGTAGCTTATCACTTAAGAACTTCACAGTTAATCGTGTTTGACTTGGAGTTGTTATGAGATGAGTAACCTACTGAAAAGTTTTCCATAAAGTGTGTGAGTGAACGCAAAGCATATCAAAAAGTCTTATGTTGGTTTGTGGGGACATCCATTGCTCCTGAAAGTAATCGAAGCAGATTGTTGAGGTCTCGAAAAAGGCTACCTATGAAGGGTTCTAACTTGTGGAGGGTTTTGACTAACAAGGAAGTCGAATGAAGTGTCACCGAGTGAAGTGTTGTAGAGTGTGAGTCACTAAGTAGTCGACAATCAGGGGTGCTACAATATAGATTGTGCTTCTGCATGTCCTTGTACATATGTTGTAACATCCCAAAAATTTAAATATGTTAATTGGAGATAAAAAGAGATATTATAAATAAAAAAGTGCTTAAAGGAAAATTACCATAGTACCCTTGAAGTTAAAATTACAAAAATGTCTTTGAAGTGAAAATTACAATAATGCCCTTAGGTATTTTTGGTTAGATATTTTGAAGTGAAAATTACAATAATATCCCTGAAGTTAGTGGCAAATTACCAAAATACCCTTGGATATTTTGCCTTATATATTTTTGTGAAAACTTTAAGATATTACAAAAATGCCCCTGAGATGTCAAATTATCAAATTACCCTTAGTAACAGATAAATATTACAAGAAAACTAGGAGTACCTAGACTAACCGAAAGTTTATGATTAGTATTTAAAACTATCACATGAGGAACACCTATGATCGTAGTGTGATACAAAAAGGAAAGAATAGAATTTTATATCTCCCTCTGTACTTAACCAATGAGGTGTTTGACCACTCATTTTAAAGCTTAGGATGCCCTCTATGTTGTTCTAAAATATAGGACCAAACTGAGTAATAAAATCATGCCCATAATTTAATTAAACACAAGCTGTCCAAGTTGGATTATTATCAGAAGAAAAGAACCAATTTTGGGAAGATTTGGAGGAGGTCCTGAGAGGGATCCCACGAGAGGAGAAGATTTTTCTAGGAGGAGATCTAAATGGACATGTTGGTAAAAACAACGGAGGTTTTGATAGAATTCATGGTAGTTTTGGTTATGGGACAAGAAATAAGACTGGAGAAGATGTCTTGAACATTACACTAACCTATGATTTGATGCTAGCGAACATTTTTTTTCTGAAAAATGGAGTCTCATCTTATCACTTATCATAGTGGCCAAAATCGTAGTCAAATTGATTTCTTTATGGCCAGACGGGACGATAGAAATTCGTGTATTGACTGCAGAATCTACCCTGGAGAATGTGTGGCAAAACAATATAAGTTGGTAGTTCTAGAGGTTAGGTTTAACAAAGTTCTTAATTTGAGGAAGAGGGCTTAAAACCCAAGGATAAGATGGTGGAAGCTAAAGGAGGAGAAACAAATAGAGTTTAAGGAAAACATGTTGTGTGAAGGAATGTGAGAGTTTATTGGAGATGAAACGACCCACTTCGTCACTACTGTATCACTAACTCTTAATTACTCTGATAACAAATTTTATGAAAATCCCTTATAATTAATTATGAAAATGGTAGTAAGTTTTTCACAAATAAATATTCATCACCATGAAGCAAATACGTAGATAAAAGTGCATTTAAACATCGCAATTCATTCACATGTAAAACATAATTTAGTTGTATTTACAAGTATCCACATCTGAAATGTACAAGTTCTTCAGAAGAAAACAAGAGACTAATCTACAGAAGAGTTGATTATCAAAACACAACTCTTTTCCAAAATTTGATCCATCATCATCATGACGGCTCGACGGCTCCAACCAAAAAGAGATCTTCCTCCAAGTCACCTAATGTTGTCCATCTGCTCACACGAACGAAGGTTCACGATCATCACAGGTACCAATCCACACAGTACAAACAAAGCAAAGGTGAGTTTATCATGTAAAAACAACAATTAATAGATAATAATAGTTAGAGAAGGCAATCCAAAACATCACAATATCATCGCAACACCCAATCATTTTATCATGCAACAAACAAGGACAGTCATCCAAATACATTCCACAGTCAACCTATAATGCTTAGAATGATGCATGCTCCTGACTCATCTATCAGCATGCAATGTGGTACCATACCGGAAATAGTCCAACACAGGGAGATAATGCAATAGGATGTCAGGGTCACTCTGTCGTGCACAGGCTGCTCCCCTCCACTGGTGATCAGTCATGGGTCTCACTAAAGGAGTTCCAAACAGTTGTGCCCCCCCAGTACCTCTGTACTCTGTAGCCAATCATCCTATTTGCGTAAAACAAATGAAGTATGTCACATGGGTATCATCAATGCATGACCTGACCAGGAACAAATCCTTCCTTGCAAGGGTGACCCGCCATGCACCCCCATGTACATACATACCGCCCCAACATGGGCTCACCGATGCAATGACTGTGGCTAAGAACAAATCCTTCCTCATAAGGGTAACCAACCGATCATTGCACCATCCGGTATATACATAGCATGCAACCACAACATCATCCATATTATCACCTCATATACTAACCTTCACTATTCCAACATTATCATATACAATCATTACTTACACATCAATCGTAAACACAACGTAAACTAGTGAGTCGAGATGGTCCACTAACTAGGCGGCACTAGTGACAAAGAATAAACTAAGTCTGGCAGCACTAGCCCAGTAGCTCTAAAGAAAGAAACGAGCTCAGCAGCTCTAAAGAGAAGAAATGAGCCTGCAAAAGGAACTCGGTAACTCTAAAGAAGAGAAAATGAGCTCAACATCTCTAAAGAGAATAAACGAGCCAGGGAAAAGAACCCGGTAACTCTAAAGAAGAGGAAACGAGATTAACATCGCTAAAGAGAATAAACGAGCCCAGGAAAAGAACCTGGTAACTCTAAAGAAGAGGAAACGAGCTCAACATCTCTAAAGAGAATAAATGAGCTCGTGAAAGGAACCCGGTAACTCTAAAGAAGAGGAAACAAGCTTGTTGCGGATTCGGCAAGTATACCGATCGCTCCAAGTAATAAAGTGATAAGAAAGATATCGTTCCCACGAGGATTGTTTGACCGATTAAATTATAATTAATATCAATAGGTTGGATAACAAATATTTACGAGAAGTTGTTGTTGTGTGTGTGTAATAATGAAATTAAACCTAATTATGAGCATTAACTATTATCAACAAGTAAATAGGATTATAACGATATTCGAAGTAATGTAGCTAGGGCAACCCACACTAAATGCTTCCTACCTTCTTACATGTATTGTCTACTACATTCATCTATCTCAAGTCACTCAAACATGCATCTTCATACACTAATAGCTAAGCCCTACTCCCGTAGTGATCTTAACCCTTTAACCCACTTTAATACCCTAATTCCTTAGTGATATTAGTTAAGTCAAGCATTAAATGATGCATTAAATGGTTGCAAGCGTACACTCTTATCCCTAGTTAATGTAAGACTTGTCACTTTACCCAAGTCCAAGCATAAGGCCCCAATATTCCTATTGTAAACCCCAGCTCTTAGTACCTAACTAGAGTGATCAGTTCCAGAGAGATAGAAACATGCAAGAATCAAAGTAAAGTGAAATAACTTGATATAAATGAAGAATAGCATCCAATACAATCCAAAAGAGGTTACATTCAGTGCTTGGCCCTAACTACAATATGGAACTAGCCCAACCTCATAATGGGTGGTTGTGTTACAAAACAAAATGGCATACCTAGCTGAAGCAAGGAAGAAGAAGATGGAGAGGAATCTCCACTTGAGCCTCCAACTTCCTTGGACCCTAGCAAAGGCACCCAAGCTTTCTAAAACCTATTTTGTGCTATTTCCCTCCAAGAAGTCGTGCCTTAAATGCTGAGGATTGGGTATTTATAACCTAGCTTGTTAAGTCCCTATTTTGCCCTTAATATTCTGCTTCTGTCGAGCTGTGGCGCCCTTGGCGCGAGACTGGCGCTCCTGGCACCAACATCCAGAAGAACTGGCGCTCCCAGCGTGGCCCTGGCGCTCTTGGCGTGGCATTACAGAGGGTTTGGCGCTCTTGGCGCCAATCTAGCGCTGATGGCGCCAGGTTCCAGAAATGATGGCGCCTTTGGCGCGGTGGTGGCGCAGATGGCGCTGACTTCCAGAGTATTTGGCGCTGATGACGCCACTCTGGTGCTGATGGCGCCAGAGTATTCTTCCAAGCTTGGTTCTTTCCTTCTGATTTCTGCTCAATCTTGGCACCTTTGATTGATATCCGGGTAATTCATCACATTAGCTCAAATCATGCACAAAGAGGGTAATTATCCATGTTTAATGCTCAATTCTTGCTCTAAAAAGCTCAGGAAAACCTTATATGCTAGGCGCATATCAACGCTCAACATCTCTAAAGAGAAGAAATGAGCCCGGGAAAGGAACCCGGTCGTTCTAAAGAAAATAAGATGAGCTCAACAGCTCTAAAGAGAAGAAACGAGTCCGGGAAAGGAACCTGGTAACTCGAAAAAAGAGGAAATGAGCTCAACATCTCTAAAGAGAAGAAACGAGCCCGGGAAAGGAACCCGGTCGTTCTAAAGAAAAGGAGATGAGCTCAACATCTCTAAAGAGAA
>QARZ01040498.1:85860-106251 GCA_013407115.1 Glycine latifolia
ATGTTTAAGGTCAAGAAAAGCAAGAAAAGAAGCAAAAGAAAGAGCCAATTGAAGCTGGGATCTCACGCTAACCGCGCCATGGCCACGTTGATCGCGCCAGAAACACTAGAGTCTCGCGCCAACCTCGCGCTGATCGCGCCAAAGATACTGGAGCTTGGCGCTACTCGCGCCAGTCGCGTGGGCGAGTGCGGGAATTCTGAATTAGCTTAAAGATAACATAAAATTGATGGGCTTTTAGGGTTTTAGAGTTCAGATATAAATATAACACGAATCGGATGCATAAAAGTATCACTAGACACTGGAAAAACAGAGCAAGAAGGCAAAAATCAAGAAATCAAAGATTGAAGATCAAGAAGGAGCAAGAAGAACACGTAGGAGGCAAGATTGAGGGGTTTGTTACTCTACATACCTTAGCCTCTTCCTTTTCTCATTTCTTCCCATTGTATTAAGCCAGACATCATTATGTCTGGCTAATTCTTTGTAATTCTGGTTTAGCCAAAAGCCAATGTGAACTCTGTGTTTCTTGAATTGAGTTTAATAAAATTTCTTGTAATTGTTTTATTCTACTTTATTCTTCATTAATATATCTAATTAGACTTGATCAATCTATTAGGTTACTTAGGGCTATAATTCACAATAGGAATATTGGGGTTTTAGTTTCTGAACGTAGTAGAGTGACAGTTGCGATATTACCTAGGGATAGGGATAAAGGGCTGCAGATTTATTATGCTAACTTCATGCTTAATCTAAAGAGAATTACTAAGGGATTAGGATTCTTAAATTAGGTTAAAGGGTTAAATGACCGAGGAATCAGGGTTTAACTATATTAGAAAAACATACATCTGAATAATTATATTAAATAGAGTTAAATTATCAATTCAATTACATGGAGTAAACTGCGGCGATTGTGCGTTGCCATAATTATTCTTGAGTCTTGATCAATAGTTAAATCATATTGTTTTTAATCTTCTTTTATTTACAAAAATTAAATCAAAATAATAATCCAATTCTCTCAAAAATTTCATTCCTTCTCCAATATTAAGAATTATAAATTACAATTGATATTAGTGCCTCAATCCTCGTGAAGACGATACTTTCTTATCACTTTATTACTTGGAACGATCGGTGCACTTGCCGTGGTCGCAACACCAGGGTTCAACAAGGATCACAAAAATGATATCAGTTTCATAAAAAAGAAACTTTTACAAGATCTCATTTTCAAAGGGTTTTCAAAGGAAGTATATAAACAGCCAATAACGGTACCCGAATCACAAGAGATATCAAGAGAGGCTTAAACTAGCTAGAATAAGACAAAAGAATCCAAGGTTACCTCAAGGAGTTTCGAAGATTCTGCTCCGATTAAAGGGTTCCTCTCTGTGCAGTGGTCTCGTGGCAAGCAACGATGGTCCGTGGTGGTCACCGATGGTCTTGGGTGGTGGAGGGTGATGGTGGGAGGTTAAGGAAGGTTTGTGGGAGGCAAAAACCTCCATTTTTGTGACTTGGAAGCTTAAATACGTATTCAGCACCACCTCCACTCGCCCAGGCGAGCAAAAGTGCGTGCAAAATTCGCCTGGGCGAGCTGACCAGATTCTAGAATTTTCTGCTTCAGTGAAAAATTAATTTGTCACATTACAGACATTATTTTGATAATCCCAATGGCCAAACGTTAGATATGTGGGTTAGAAACCTCTCTTTAAATAGGTTTTACTAAAATAGGTTTTCGGATCAAACTCGAAATCACTCAATTACAACGCAGCTCAAACAAACTCTACATACTTGACATTTACACCAAACAATGGCACATGGATAATTCACATAATATTTTAACTAATCCTAATTAATAAATTAATCAAATCATACAAGGAATATATCACACATATATTTTAAGTTACCGAAATTTCAGGGTGTTACATTTTCGAAGCCTTCTGCTCCAGTCACGAGGTTCCTCTTGGCATAGGGCTTCTGTGGCAAGCTACAGTGGTCCTTGGTGGTTCAGAGTGGTTGAAGGGAGTGGTTTTAGGGTGTGAAAACTTAGAGAGAAAAGCGCAAAAGAAGATAGAACACGCTTCCGCTGCACCACTCTGATACTTATATATAGATGACTTGACAAGCTCACTTAGCGTGTACGTACAGCAACCACAAACCAAACAAAGTTGACTTAACCTAACACTCACCAAATACTTATACCAAAACAAAAGCCTACCAAAACAACAAATTATGAAGTAAATTAAACAATCAAGCAACATAACACACATCAAACATCTATCTCAAAAACTTGAAATTCCAGGGTGTTATAGGAGAAGCTAATGAAATATAGAATAAGATGGCTATGTGTGTTCAAAATGTGGGAAGGAGGGTGGTAGGTGAAAGTAAAGGAAACAAAGTTCTTACAAAGGAATCATGGTGGTGGAATGGAGAGGTGCAAGAGGCTATTAAACAGAAGAAGGAATGCTTTAGATCTTTGCATAAATGTCCCAATGATGAGAATTTGCAAAAGTTTAGAGTAGCGAGGAAAGATGCAAAGAGAGCGGTGCGGGGAGCTAAAGGCAAAGTTTTTGACAATTTGTATAAAAATCTTGGGAGCAAGGATGGGGAGAAAGGTATTTACAAACTTGTAAAAATGAGGGATAAGAAGAGTAAATATCTCACTCAAGTTAGATGTATCAAGGATGAAAATCAAAAAATTTTGGTAAGGGATGAAGATGTAAGTGAAAGATGGCTAAACTACTTTAACAAACTTTTTAATGGGAATGGCAACAAGAGTGAGGTGGATTTGGAGGAATTTTTGATGATCGGAATAGAAGATTTGTGTGCGGAATTAATACACATGAAGTTAAGGAAGCTCTAAAGAGGATGAAGAATAATAAAGCTTTGGGACCTGATGACGTTCCTATTGAAGTGTGGAGGAGCTTGGGAGGTATGGCAATAAAATGGTTGACCAATCTTTTTAATAGAATTCTTTAAACAAATAAGATGCCTGATGCTCGGAGGAAAAGTATGATTGTGCCTATTTACAAAAACAAGGGAGATATCCAGAATTGTTCAAACTATAGAGGCATCAAGCTTATAAGCCATACTATGAAGTTGTGGGAGAGAGTTATCAAACATCGCCTAAGGAGGGAGACCAAGTTGTTCGTAAATCAATTTGGATTTATGCCAGAAAGATGTACCATGGAAGCTATTTTCTTGATGAGACAATAATGGAAAGGTATAGGGAAAAGAAGAAAGACTTACATATGGTGTTCATAGATCTTGAGAACACATATGATAGAGTTCCAAGAGAAGTCCTATGGTGGACTCTTGAGAAGAAAAAGGTAGCATTAAAGTATGTTAATGCTATCAAGGATATGTATGATGGGGCTACCACATATGTAAAAGCCTATAATGGAACATCAAGGTATTTCCCTATCACAGTAGGTGTCCACTAAGGTTCCGCTCTTAGTCCTTATCTCTTTGCCTTAGTGATGGATGAACTAACGAAAGGTATTCAAGAGGAAGTGCTGCGGTGTATGCTTTTTGCAGATGATATCGTGCTTATTGATGAGACCAAAGATGGTGTTAATAGGAAATTGGAATTATGGAGAAACACTTTGGAGTCTAAAGGATTCACGATAAGCAAGAGCAATATGAAGTATATGAAGTGTGAGTTTTGGTGGGTAAGAGATGGTGATCAAGACACAGTGCATCTACTTGGTCAAGAGGTACCCAAGAAAGATGTTTTTAGATACTTGGGATCAATGTTGCAAAAAGGTGGTGAGATTGAAGAGGATGTAAATCATAGAATTAGAGCATGGTGGATGAAATGGCGGAGTGCATCGGGATTTTTGTGTGACTGCAAAATTTCCCTTAAACTAAAAGGAAAATTCTATAGAACAGTGATAAGCGTTTGTCGTGTCGCTTCAAAACAATTAAACTAGGCTAATTCTGTAGCACAGGATTAACCTAGGTCGACTCAAAGACACTATCAATATGGTTCTATCTTCAATTCACTACTAACAGTAAAGGGAATTTTTGTCGAACAGTTTGCAGGCGCGAAGTAAAAATTGCAAAAACACAAACTACGATTAAAGATCAATGCAGAAACTAACAGAATTGATAACAAGTAATGTAAAATAGACTAAAGAGCATCAATCCAATTCACCAAACCAAGCTATTCGAATCATCATCGTTCTCAGAAATTTATCATATTGTGAAAGTTCATTCAATTTCATTAGAAGCAGTTCAAACGAATTAACCCCTAAATTAATTGAAATCACAACCCTAATTGAAATATCATCCAATTAATCTGTGACTTATATTCGAAATTAGGAAATGAATCCATAACCTAATCCGCTTTCAATCCTAAACGCCTTCATAATCATGAAAACAAAATAGCAATTAAAGAAGAAAGTGAACATTCACACAGAATTCAAAATACTAAACCAGAACTCAAATTCTTCTCTTGCTTGGGTTGGATCCTTGGATTGATTGATTATTTAGCCTTCCATGATCATCACCAATGAAAGCCCCATGAAATAAGTGCACGAAAATGGAAGAAGGGAAAACGAAAATGAAGAACAATGAAGAACAAGGAAGAACAGTTGAGAGAAAATAAGAGAAAGGGTTTGGATTCTAAAAACTTAAAAAGAGAAATGTAAAACTGTTTTTGCAAAATGAAATGTAAAGTAATAATTCCCCCTAATGTCACTAATATATAGTGACTAAGTCTGAAGAAAAGAATGGGTCATGAACAACCCATCAATTCTAATTATTTATGCTATTTACACCAATAAAAGTCCAACTCGCAGCCTAAAATACAAGTTCAGTGGTTCTGACTTCAAAGCCTAAAATGACCCTCCAAATGGAAGAATTGGCCTCGGCTTATTTCTAGAAAACTTATAGATCTTTTCACTTCCTGTACAAGGAAGATACGTCAAGTGAGCATAAAATTCGAAAATACGCAACAATTAGCAATTAAGCTCACTAACTTGCCTAAGACAAAAACTGAATTAGAATGGGAAAATAAAAGTCCAAGAGAAGTCAAATAAGCTAAGAATGATAGAAAAATATTTAACTAAAGGCACTCCATCAAACATCTATAAGACTGGAAATGCTGTATGGAGTAGAATGTTGGCCAGCACAGAGGCAACATGAGTATAAAATAGGGGTAGTAGAAATGAGGATGATAAGGTGGATGTGTGGATATACGAAGATGGATAAGATAAGAAATGAGGATATTCGACGAAAGGTATCAGTGGTATCGGTATGTGAAAAGATGAGGGAGCATAGATTGAGGTGGTTTGGGCACGTTATGAGACAGCCACTGGATGCTCCCGTAAGAACAAGAGTTTGTTACCAAGAGCTCGACACAAAGAGAGGTAGAGGTCGACCAAAACTTACCTGGGGAAAGGTTGTGAAACAAGACCTAATGGAGTCGGATATAGATTAGTGGACAGTATGTCTTAGGACAGAGTGGAGAAAAACTATAAGCTTGGTGGAGGGTTAAACTCATTAGTAGTTCTATGTTCCAGTCGTTTCCTTGTTTTTGTCCTTTTCCTCCTCTTTTCTCCCTTCTTCCTTTCACCCTTCATTTATTTTAGGATTTTTTTCTCTTGTTTGTCTTTATTTTTGATTTATCATTGGTTTCATCTACCACCGACCCCAATTAATTTGGATTAAAGGTGTTGATGTTGATGTTGACAAGCTGTCCAACACTGTGCATACTCAAAAACAGTTTCTACCACCCGTATTGAAAAATTTATTTCTCTCTCATTTCTTATTCAAATAAGGTGTATGATATATGGAATTAAAGATCTAGATGTCAAATATAACATATAAAAAATTCAGATAAATCTAGAGTGTGTAATGCCTGTAATAACAAAAATACTAAGAGATGTCATTATCCTAAGTTGAATTCGCTGGTAACTTTGGAAGTCTAGATTAAAAATGCTATATCTTGAGTTTTATAACTCCAAATAAGGCATGTGATACCTTGTTAGAAAGCTTAGGAAATCTAGTTTAACATACTAAAAGATGAAAATTTTTGAACCAGTAGATTGGTACATAATAAACAATGAGCAAACCTCATCTGGTTAAGTGTTTCTAGCCTTTTGGACCTTTTGGACCTTTTGGATTGGGCACAACTTGTAACTCTTGGAATTTTGGCCCAAGGAATCAAATCTTCAACTCAAATTTGGACTATTCAGAAGTGGATTCACGTGCAACAGCCATAGAATAGGCATAGCTAAGTGAACTAATAGGAAGAAAAAGTTTGGTAAACCAAAGTCAATGGTAAGTCAATGAAGAAAAGTTTTTTGAACCAACCTTTCTAGGTGTCCTTCAAGGTGGAAAGCAAACATTAAATGAGGGAATCTTGCAAATAAAAATCTAGTTTCAGCCAAATATTTTATAACCAATCACAATTAGTCATTTGTACAAAGCTTTCCACATAACCACATGGTCATTAATGAAGGGAATCTTTCCTTAAACATTAAAATATTGGTGTAACCATGATATTTGTATGATGTTGTGTATTTGGCCGTGTGATTAGCTGTAAAAAGTGGGCAAGAGATAGCAAGATCTTCAGCCATGCTCCACGTGCAATTGGGTCAAAGAATGAAGGAAGATTTCAAAGCTTAACCAAAGAAAAATCTAGTGCCTAAAATAAGATTTTAGGATAATATCTTTTAAAGTAATGATTAGTTAGTTGCATTTTAACCAAACTAACTACTAACTAAAGCTGAAACCTAACTAAATCCTTTCCATTCTAACTAGCTTAATTAATATAAAAGGCTTGAAGTATCACAAGGTTTCAGAACTCCAAAACTTTTACGGCTACTAGCTTCCATTTCACCAAAACTTTTCACTCCTTACTTTCTGTTGCTTGCTTACATACATGACTTTCTTCTACCATTTCTTCCATCAAACTTTCTTTTCTTGTGAAGGTTTAAAGGAATTAGAAATTATTGGGAAGATATATTGTGGTTTATTAGTTAGAATACTAACATGATTTTTCTATAGCTTGAGGATAATCAATTGTCATGCCTAAGTTGGTATGGTTTTGCTTGAATAAGGTATGGTAGCCTCACCATACTTTTGGTACATGTGATGTTATGATGTAAATATGTTTCCATAAGGTAGTATGTATTTGCTTATGGATTTTGATTGATATGTTGATTCATGTTTCCAAGTCCAGTACGAGATTTGTGAAACAGAATTTGATACTACATACAGTATGATATGTAGTGACCAGGTGCAGATACATGGAATAGATCATGCATGTTTGCGTAAGAGAATCACAGCGTCTACATCTAGTACGAGGTGTAGCTACATACAGTACAATATGTAGAAGCCATGTGCACCCTGGGAAAAATTCATTTCATACATACATGTAGTTGCATAATTATTTATTGTATGAATTCATTTATATTAATAAGTTACTAACGTACTAACGTGTTTGGTGGTTTAGTTTTGCCTACTGAGAAATTTTATTTCTCACTAGATTTGTTTCATTTTTTTTTTAGATGGCAACAATGGTCAATTTCCTTGATGCCCTAGATTGGTGATGGTGTAGGAATGAAGATATGAACTAGGCTTATGTATGGAAAATCCTGTACTTGTTTAAAGTGATAAGAAAGATGAATGTCCATAGAAAAAGGAAAGAAGAAAGATGTTACCCAAGAAGACAATTCTTGTTTTATGTTGAAGTGCCAACAGAACAGATATGGCAAAAATCAATTTTAGTGAAAAATTCAGTTGGGAAGTAACAAGTCTGAAATACCAGCTGGTGGATCTAAATATATTTTCTCATTCTTTCTGTTACAGTTTGTTAAAAAAGGAAAAATAAGAGAAAAGAGAAGATAGAAGAAATAAAGACAAAGGAAAGATCAGATGAATGAAGATAGACAAAAGAATAAGAGTGGTATACTAGCTAAGTAGATTTGAATAATTCTAACAAAATCCAATCTCAATGATTAGCTACTATCCAAATTATTCCTACCTGAAGCCAGGCCGAGTTACAACCTTGAAAAGACCTTTTGATTAACTCTGCATTTATTCATGTTTCTTATTTTCAGGAATTTGAGAATATAGTCAAGCCTATGGTAGTATTATAGCTCTGGAGGAATTGAAGGATTATAATTACCCTAAACACTTGAGCGATGAGGGAATTACATCTCTTGGTGAGGGGTATCCAAGTTATGATTCTATATTGATGGACTTGAAAAGTATTTTTTTTTTTTACATGGAATTCAATTACATTTACTAAAGTAGTTCTAAGGTTGTGTATGTGGTGATATGCTTGACTGTTGAATATGATTTCCACTACAATTAAGTTTTATTTTATTTTATTGCTAGGGACAACAATATCTAAATTTGGGAATTATTTGATATGTTGTTAGCATATATAGTTTTTAGGATAGTTTTATTAGGAAAGTAGGAAGAATATAGTGAATAAATGCTAGAATAAGTGTAAAATTCATTAGTTTTATGTTTATCATTGATTTTATGCTATTTTGATGTTTAGGGTCAAGAAAAGCAAGAAAAGAAGCAAAATAAAGAGCCAACTGAAGCTGAGATCTCGCGCTAACCGCGCCAGGGCCACGCTAATCGCGCCAGAAGCACTCGAGGTTCACGCCAGTCGCGCCAATCTCACGCCAGATACACTAGAGGCTCGCGCCAGTCGCGCCAGAACTCGCGCCAGTCGCGTGGACGTCACGGGATTTCTGATTTAGCTTAAAGATAACATAAGAATGATGGGTTTTTAGGGTTTTATAACTTAGGTATAAATATAACCTTGGTAGGACACATTAGGAAATCAATAGACACTGGAAAACAGAGCAAAGGAGGCAAGATCAAAGGAACAAGGATTAAGGCCAAGAAGAAGCAAGAAGAACAAAAAGGAGGCAAGATTAAGGGGTTTGTGACTCTGCATACCTTATCTTCTTTCTTTTCTCCTTTCTTTACATTGATTAGGCCAGACATCATTATGACTGGCTAATTCCTTGTAATTATGGTTTAGCCAAAAGCCAATGTGAACTCTGTGTTTCTTGAATTGAGTTTAATAAAGTTTCTTATAATTGTTTTACTTTACTTTATTCTTCCACCATTATATCTAATTAGACTTGATCAATCTATTAGGTTACTTAGGGCTATAATTCACAATAGGAATATTGGGGTTTTAGTTTCTGAACGCAGTGGAGTGACAGTTGCGATATTACCTAGGGATAGGGATAAAGGACTGCAGATTTTTATTATGCTAGCTTTATGCTTAATCTAAAGGGAATTACTAAGGGATTAGGATTCTTAAATTAGGTTAAAGGGTTAAATGACCGAGGAATCAAGGTTTAACTATATTAGAAAAGCATACATCTGAATAATTATATTAAATACAGTTAAATTATCAATTCAATTACATAGAGTGAACTGCGGTGATTGTGCTTTACCATAATTATTCTTAAGTCTTGATCAACATTTAAATTACATTGTTTTTAATCTTCTTTTATTCACCACAATTAAATCTAAACCACAATTCAATTCTCTCAACAATTTCATTCCTTCTCCAATTTTAAGAATTATAAATTACAATTGATGTTAGTGCCTCAATCCTCATGGAGACGATACTTTCTTATCACTTTATTTCTTGGAACGATCGGTGCACTTGTCGTGTCGCAACAAGACACCCCCATTGCATTAAGCAAATACCAGCTAGCAGAAAAAGCAAATTAGAAAATAAATGGTTCGAGAAGCAATACCAATTCCACATAACAACAATTTGCCAATAAAAAGGTAAAAATAACTTATGCATGTACTCAAATTAAGGATATGCATTGACTTACCATAACTGAGATGTAGATTAAAGACAATATTATTCCATGAGTATAACACTTCTGCTTCAATGTTTTAGACACACTTGAGTTTGAGAGAACCAAAACTCAATGGACCAAAGTTTACCTATAAATGAAAACAAATATAGAATTTCATTGTCTCACTAACAAAAGTTGTCTAGTTTCTTAGTGGCATATCATTCCTAGAATCTCAATAAATAACAAGTCTCAATATATAGTCATTAGATTAGTTTGAATAAAAATAGCTGGGCATTCTATTTTTTGTAACTACTTCACTTAGTGAATAAGGAATCTTTCATCTCTCTGTTCTGTCAATCTTTCTCCTCTTTCTACTATATTCAAGTAGCAATTCAATTAGTTCATCATGTACACAGTCCATGATGCAACAAAAAAACTACACATCATTTCCACCAAACACCTCTAAAAGAAACAAGAATTGAGCAATTTAGAGTACCTTGGTTTGATGCAAGTCAGTATATCGAAGTTTCTATTCATCAAAGGGAAGGAAAATAGAAAGAGTTAATTAGAAGTTGTATACATCTTATGCCATGCACTCAACATCAGTCAATTTAAGTAAATAGATATTTAAAAAATAAAGGGCAAAATAAATTATGTACTCCAGCAAATTGGCCAAACAGAATACAAACAATATGTATAACACAAACAATACCAAATATTTGGACATTATGTGCCTTAATGTTGTCAATATTAGCACATTACCAAAAGTTCATTTTGTGTTTTAAGATAAGCCAAAGACACCCAAAAAGATGAAATATTAGAGCAACGTCTGGATTCAACTATTTGTCTAAAGTCGTTAAGATATATTAAACCAACTAACCAATTGTTGCACAAAAAAATAGACAGAGAAATATAAACAGAAATTTATTCTTCTCGGCATTAACTTCACTCCAACTTCTTTTATAATACCAAACTCTTCTTCAACTACTTCATCCTCTTTCACCTCATTCTCTACCCTCTATTCACTAGTAGCATTCTCCTCCATAGTAAAATGGTAATAGATTCTCAATTTTTCTATATTTTCTTGAAACTTCTTGATCTTCATTGAAAGAGAAACAAGTAGAGGCAACAGAAAGGGCACTAGAATACCAATCAAGATACCTAGTGAAGATGCTTTGCTTGTGACAAATTGCAAGTGCCTCAACACAGCATATGTACCAGTTGAAATTGTAATAACAAACATCATAGCAAAACCAACACACGTGTGGCTATTAGGGCTTGTTACTTCATCAATTTCTCTGACTAGAGGAGCTGCTATTAAACCAACTATCATAGATAAGAGAGAGTTGAGGAAGAGAAACGTTCTAGCCTTCTTATGAGGAGAAACAGTATCAACAATATTGACATAAATCTTTGCACTTAGTCCTTGGTAGCTAGTTGTTATTCCCATAGCAACTTGGCAATTAGAAAGAAGTTCCTTATGGTGACATCATATCACAATGTATTAATCCAACAAATGCTATTGCTAGCAAGAAAAGTTAGCAAGAACACATGCCAATAGTACAAAGAACAAATTTGGTTGGTTATGAAGAGATATTGCACACCATAACCTACTAACCCAAGAGTTGAACCAATCAAAATAACCAACCAAATGGGAGGTATATAGAAGCAACGCCAGAAAACCAGCCAAAAAGCTTGCCTGCATCAGATGCAAAGGCAAGATTATTGAGTTGGACTTGGGAAATAGATAGAAGTTGCTTCAGCTGAAATGAGTAAGCATTAAAATTAGTGTTTATGCCACTTATGGCTTGGAGCCAAATGATGACAACAAGGCTTAGCCATTGAAGAGTAGTAGAAGGCATGGTAAAGAAGTTTCAGAAAGGAAAAAAACTTTTTTATGTTATAATGAATGCAGTTATGGGTAGTTAAGATTTTGAAGCTAAATTTGAACACAACATAGACTAATCACTTGGACTTGAGGACATAAATGGTAAACCTAATTTACTTGAATTAGTATCTCATGCGAGTCCCTATCTTCTTGAAAGAGATGCATCAATATTTTATTTATGGGTTTTATATAGAAAGCAAAAAGATAACAAAATGTATTGTGCATGTTGTTAGAAAACTGAGAAGTGTTGCTTTCTTAGTTTTAGTCAGTTAGGAAGTTTCATGTTTTAAGGACCCTGTTAGTGTGTTAGCTTATTGAAACATGTTGCTTTTTAATGAGCATGCATGCAAGACTCACGTTAAGTTAAGAGCATGTTCTTCCTACAAATGTTCCATGTCCCAATTCTCTATGTGCTTGTTCCAGTCGAGGGACGAATAGTCCATTTGGTCTAACTTAATTAGATATAAATCAGATTAAGGTTTTGTAAAAGGTTTATGTAATTAAATAAATTAAGTTCTTAATTACATTAAGAACATGGCACACAAAGTGAGATGCACACATGATATCCATATAGGGACAGGGCAACTTCATTTGTACAATGATGTTTCAACACTATATATCCATTGATTTCATTCTACTTGAATGGATCACTATCATAGGTAGTATGCATAGCATCCATATTGTTCAAAACAAGAGGAATCTACATGGGAAAATTAGAAATAATTTGTGGTTAAGAATGCACCTGGTCATAAATAAGGCTAGCCTTGTCAAAAGCATTTCCGTGCTTGCTGCATTAACAGAGGATTCATAGGACAGAAACTAAGTGCATAACTTGCTCACAGAAATAAACTTGTGAAAATCCCCACACTCCTTGTCCTTTGAAACCAATTATACAAAATCATGAACAGTGAAGCACATTTGATAGTTCACGCAAACTTATTATGGTTATGATCTAGTTGCATAACCATAACAGTAGCAATCAAATTGTTTCCAGAATCCAGAGTACAAAATTTGGATCTAGAAATATCAGAAAAGGCCCTTGGTTAATATGTATATAAGGATTTCAATTAAATTGGAAACAAAACTTCAAATTGGCTCCATTAATAGTTAGAGCATAAAGAAGCCTGAATTGCCATCGACATAAAAGTACAAAACCAGAATCAAACCCCCAAAGCAGAAAAGGCAATTCATTGTTAAGGCATTAACATATTCTAGTTGAGCATGACTTGACAATGAACAAATAGAGGAGATTCTGCAAATTTTTTCAACCAGAAGCCGAAGCAGTTCTCCGTTTATCACATTCCTCTTGCTCTTCCTTGGCAAACTCTTCAATTAATTCACATTGTCTCTGTGTCAGGTTTCTATAATAACATTTCAAATACAAGCCTTTATGTTCTAAGCATCCAACAGAGAACCTAAACATGGTGTAGAAAGAGGAGCGAACAACACATAATAAAAGACACTATAAAATATGTGATATGACACTCATGTTGGGATGTTGACATTAAAATGAACATATTGATCCCCAAATGTATAAGAATTTTTTGTCTTAACCCTTGTTCAAAGAATAACCAAGATGAGAACGATGAAAAAAATGTGCGTAACTGCGTAAACTAGCAGCCTTTAAAAATCCATGCAGCATAATGCCCATAAATTTTACACACGATCCTTAGAAAACAAGGAAGCGTTTTTAGTGTTTACACCATTTTTTTCTAGTAGTGTTTTCATCATTTTTTCTTCAAATCCTTGAAAGTAGAAAATACTTACCTAAAAATAATGTGAGAAATTGATAACTCAAACACGGGCTAGAAGTATCACAACCAAATTGAAGTGAAGTGTGGATAGTGTGGTTGGATAACTAGAAGGTGCTCTGGATATTTGTCCTTCAGCAATCTAATTAACATAAGAAGTGAAGTCAATTGTTAGAACTTAGAATACCATATATATATATATATATATATATATATATATATATATATATATATATGTTAAAAAAAAAGAAAAAGAAAATAAAAATTCATGAAAGTGATTATAGGAAGAAAAAAAAACAATAGTACACACACAAAAAAATCCATATTGTCATGTCATATATTTATACACACAAAAAATACAATATAACAAGGAGAAAACAATTTGAATACAGAGAACCACCTTATCTTGTCAATTTGGTTAAAGTTGTTAGAGTTTCAACAGATAAAGCAAGATTGTGGCCACCTGCATTTCCATGTAACTAGAAGGAAACAAAAGCCAAGCATAATATTTTAGATTGATGAAAAGGAATGGAGAATTGCCTGATGTTAGACTTCAGAATATGGATTGAACCCCCTTCTGTTCTAAGTGGATGTGGGTTATCTTCACGCACACACATTCTTGAGCCTCTAATTGAGCAAGCTGGATGATAAAATTGATAGCATAATACCATCAAGCTAAAACAGGAAAACAATATGGTATAATAAAATTGATAGCATAATACCATCATCTTCACTTTCAATTTCAGTGTCAACTTTATCTTCACTAAAATCATTCACCTTAGGCTCGATAAAGAATAAGAGAACCCCCTATAGTCTTATGATAAGTGCCCTAATTCAGTTAAAATCATGTTTTAAATAAAGGCACTTATCCTTTGATTTCATAAGCTTTTATCATAAATTTACCCTAAACCTAGTTAAATAGCTCCTATTGCTTGTATACATGTTATTCGTCATATTTCGGAAGATTAATCCAACATGTTTTGTATTTTGATAGATTCCGAGGATTTCGGGGCTTTCGAAAACAAAAGGCAAGCAAATAGGGATCATAAAGCAAACCTGGGAGGTGCATCAAGCAAAACAGGCCCAAGGCCCAAAAAGAATTCTCCAGAAGGTGCATTTAACTCGCTTGGGCGAGTGAATCTAGTGTAATGTGCATTTGGGCCTCCAAGTGGCTAAGTGGACGTGCAACTTGGGCCTTAACTCGCCTGGGCGACTGGAACACACATAAAATGGTCGCTTGGGCGACCAAACACGAGCAGATCAGCCCCTATAAATGCCCAAGCACCCCCCAAGGCTCATTTCATTCCTTCACTTCCATTCTTCCTCCTCCTTGCTTCTTCTAAGCTTTTTCTTTAGTTTAGTTTCTTAAATATTAGTATTAGGTAGGTTAGGAAAGTGAGAGAAGTGAGATTTAGTGTGGAGACTCTGCCAGAAAGAAGCGGTGATAAGGCCCTTCATCAATTCTTCTCTTAAAGAGGTTATCTCCATGCTTGGTTAGTTTCTCTAAGAATTGGATGTAATCTTCTACTTTTAAGTATCTCTTTTAATATTTATTTATGCATAAGTCTTTTCTATTTATTATTGGTAATTTTATTCCGTTCTTAATGCTTGATTCTACTTGATCACTAGTTTCATGAAATTGGATTCTAAGTTTAACTGGGAAGTACTCTTAGAATTTGAATTGAATAATTTTACTCTTTACATTACGTTGCTAGGAATAGAGCATAACGTTTAGATTACAAATAGCACGCGATTATGATTATAATGCTGGGTTATTTACTTCGTATGCGAGGAATCGATATTCGGTAAATATCCTTAGAACTCGATTGCGAGGGATCGATTCGAGGTTAATTAATGTGTGCATCAATAATAATAGAAAATGATTTATACATGGTAATATTAATTGGATACCGAGGTATGAATGATGAAATCCAAATCCTACGCTTTTCTTGGATTAGTTAAAATCATTGTTTTCCGTAATCTTTCGTTATTTTCATAAAACCATCAAAACTTCGACCATACTCGTTGTACATAACTATTAAACTGTTAAGTTTTATTTGGATTAATTGAGTAGCACAAGTCCCTGTGGAGACGAACTTTTATAAATTTTGTAACTTACAACGACAATTGGTAAGCTTGCCAAAAGTTTAACATCTTATTCCATTCCCAAGTCAGCACTTGAATTTTCTCTAACAACTCAAAAGATAAGTTATAAAGGCAATGCAAATTATAATAAGCTAATGGACTAAAATTTTAAAAATCCTAATGAGGCCATGAAGCCAGATTGTGACATTGCTATAGCTACGATAGAGAGAGCAAAAAATACCTGTAAATTATTTTAAATGAATTGTTCAATGCTAGAATAGTGTGATGAGCTCAACTTTCAAATTATCTATATTGTTTTATTTTAAAAAGAAAGAAGAACAATTTTTTAATTTATTCGAGATATTAGCAAAGACATTGTCATCAACAATTCAGATAAGTAAAAACCTTCATATGTGGGATCGAGACAAAGATAGGACAATAACTTGCACGGAAAACATCAGAGATTGTTGTTTTGCCACTCTCAACAAGTCTGGTCCTAGCATAAAAGCTACATGCATAAACAGAGAATAGAAAGAAGAGTGATAAGTCGAAACCTGTTCCGCTAACTAACCCTTGCCTTATACCTGTCTAAATTGGTCCTACACATTTTTTCTAGTATAATTCCATCACCTTTTCTTCATCACCGAAAGCGGCAACTGTTCTGATATTCCTTACTGCATCACTCGCTACTTGACTTGCTTCCTTATATAGTTTCTATGGAAGATATAGAGCACAATCACATTGGTCAAATGATATTAGCATTAATTAACTACAGAGCAAAGAGGTACTAATTAAATATAATCAAAGACGTATGGATATTTGAGACCATTGGATTTACCTTTAGAATGAGAAAGGGCACATTTTCCTAAACCCAGAAGAAGAAAGGGCACATTTGCCCTAACCCAAAAGATGAGAAGGGGTGTGATAGGGGTTCTTATCAGAGTAGAGCGAGAACGTAAGGAAGATTCACGAGCTTCGACGGAAGTTGAAGAGAGAAAGCGGGCTCAAAGGAACGACCCACAACTTCGTTACCCTGTGCTTCGTCACCCACAGCATCGCCTCCAGCTATCACCACCACCGCGCTCCCTCGCAGCGCCGCATACGTCACCACCGCCAGCCCAAACATGTGAAAATCGGTAGAATGCACAGGTACAGAATGTGAGGAGAAGAGGGAGGGGGTCACTTAGAGGGAAGGGATTTAAGGTTTGGGTTAAGGAATGTGAGGATGAGAGAAGAGGAATGGGCGAGAGCAGCGCATGAGAAAAATAAAGACAGATCAAAGACGATTTCTTAGTAAAACCGTATTTGAAAAAATGTTTCAAAGGCGGGTTTATAATAACCGTGTTTAAAAAGATCCAATTTATTACCAAAATACCACCACACCACATTTGAAGACGGTTTCGTGGCAACCAACTTTAAACCGGTGTCGTAAAAGGTGCTTTACGTAATAGTGTTACTCTTAAATAATCGAAACATAACATTAAAAATATTTACATATAATATTACTCCTCATCATATATATATATATATATATATATATATATGAAACAATTACCTATTTCATCAAAACTAATACAAGAAGTTAAATTAATTAATTTATCATAAATTTTAATTTTATTTCAAGACTACCTTTAACATACTTAGTGTCCAAGGATCATTTCTACTTTTTTTTTAAAACAATAACAAATTGGAACGAATATATATTATTTTTATCCTATCAAGTACAATATAGTACATTACCATAGACACAATATCATTTTGTAATCAAGATGCCATATCTACATCATGTATTAACAATTTATCAGCTAGTTCTTATAAAAATTTATATGATAATTATTCATGCCAAACACACTTCCTTAAGGTTGAGATCATCGAGTTTCCTAGACCATGTCCTGGTTGAGCCCTCTTTAATCATTTGATTTTTTTCAACTTTTGAGACATTTTTTAATTCAATATATTAAATTCCAACAATAAGGATGTTTGTTGAAGTTTTTATCTAGAGTCATATATACCTGACAGCCAAACAACTTGTTCATACGATACCTATCGACATATAAAAATCCATTTGACCGAATCTGAAATTTATTTATTTTTCATTCCAATTCAAAATATAAAATTGCAAAATTAAGAAAAGTCGAATGCACAATAATAATGTAAGTCCAAATGGCTCTCAGTGATGGAGTACTACTATTCTTATTCTATTGAGGTGGGTGGAAGAAGAGTTAAAAAAGAATGGAGACAAAAATGTATATCGATATCATATTTTCCAAGCCTATTATTTTCTGGGACCATTTCCATGCATTGACTTGATCATATCTCCTAGTATGACCCAACAACTATAGTTAGATTAAAAAAATAAAGACCCAGTCATTCTATGCGATTAAGTCCTCTTTTAAAAATACCGGGTTAGCCTCTCTATTCTCTATATATACATCACAAATTGAAGGCACTTTCAAGCCATTATTCTTCTGAGAAGGAAATTAAAGGCAAAAGTAGCTAGATAGATCCATATACAACAGGGGCGATCTGACACACACATAAGGCTAATAACAAGATGAGTCAGTTACATAATATTATGGTGATTCTTATAGTAACTGCAGTTGCTGCAACAATGCTAAAGAGCACCGAAGCCGCGGAATACACTGTAGGGGACAACACTGGTTGGAGAAGTGCTCCTCCTGGTGGTGCTTCATTCTATTCTGATTGGGCATCCAATATAACATTCAGAGAAGGCGATATACTAGGTGAGCACCAGTCCATACCATCATCATACAAACATCATTTTTTTATCCATTAGAATTGAATACCGTATAAGGTGATCTATAACAGTCACACATCTTGGTCAACTAATTGAGCATAAGTGGTTTATAACACTCACAAATCTTGCATGGTTTATAACACTTACACATCTTATCCAACCCAGTGTTGGACCCCCTTGTATCATACAAACAACCTTAATTCCTTCTCCTCGTCATTGAATTAACATGAAAACCCAAAAATTTGATTGTCTCATTTTTTATTTATTTATATAACATTTTGATCATGAAACTGAAAACAAGATAGGGAGAATTTATACAAAACTTATTTTAAACGAGTAGAATTTATTTTTTCTATCCAAGAAACTTAATTGATCATTTCTTGTAAAATCCCTTTTCTTAATCACATTTTTTTATCCACGAAATTTAAATTTAAGACTTTATTTTAGAAATTCAAATTTATTTCTACTCAAACCAATAAAATGTTAGTAATAATAAGCATAAGCAATAATTTTTATAGTAAGTATTACTATCAATCAATTTTAATAAGAACATGTAGAATATAAGTTATCTTGGGACATATGGAGAAAACCAGTTTGACTTTTGCTTAATTTTTTTATAAAAAAATATCGTTTTATATAAATTGTTTTTAATTTATCTCAATGAATTTAATACTTAAAAGTTTTTATTTAAGAAAATTTTATTAAATAAGTATTTGATGAAAATATGTTATTAATTAAGTTGTTTACCTAAACAATTACTAACTGAATTATAATTAGTTAAGTAATGTGCGTAAAAATTATTATAAACATCTCTTGATATATGAATAAGAGTTACTCTGACATTCACGTGAATCATTTTAAAATAAATAATTTGTTTCATTTTTATTATACGAGCATTCAATAATTAAAAGCACATGTAACATTTCACGTAATTACTTTCATTTTTTTGCAAAAATCCATTTTAAAATATTCCTTCACCAATAGGATATGATTGATAGATAATTTTATTTTTTAAACATGTAATCATAAGTTCAATCACTAACTCATAAATATGAAAAAATATTTATTAAGAGAGATTAACTCTTTAAATAAATTTTAATGCCTTGGAAATTAGTTCTTCAATCTTTCCAGCAAAAATACACTGTTCAACAACAACAAAAAAAGTATTCCTTAAAGTCAAAGGCAAACTTTGTCTCATTCTAGTATTCTACGTGTACGTGTAGCATTATTGTACGTGTTTGTTATGTGATGATATTTGCTATTTGCAGTCTTCACATTCACCGCAAGCCACACCGTGGCCGAACTTACCGACAAGGCAAGCTTTGACGGTTGCAGCGTGAATCAAAACCAGGGAGTCATTACCACATCACCAGCTAGAATCACACTCAATCGCACCGGGGACTTCTACTTTGCATGCACCATCCAAGGCCATTGCAACAGTGGCCAAAAGCTGAGCATTGCCACCATCACAAGCACTTCTTCACCACCAACTCAAGGTCCTTCTCCTCCTTCTGGAACCACTCCTACCCCACCTTCTTCCGGCGACGAAACACCGCCTCCCCAATCTCCCCCGACCGAGCCCGGTTCAACTACGCCTCCTCCATCGCCAGGCTCGGCTACCTCCCTTGTTGCAACTTTCTCTCCTCTTCTCATCACCCTTTTAATCAACTCATTGTTGTTTTAAAGTTTGGTCCAAGAAGAGTTCTTTGCTTTATTTGTGTAACAATGAATGCCATGCCAGCGAACCTGTTTCCGACATTTTCTTTCTAGCTAACACTTTCTATATGATTGTTGAAATTTATTCAAAATCTTCGATATTCATGAGTTGTACTTCTAAATCAAGATAACTCATTAAATTCGGTGATTTTTAATAAGTTTTAATCAATTATAAAGAAAGTATAAAAAAAGAGTGTTAGAGTCATTTCTTCTAACTAATATTTTTTATATAATAATTGAAATTTATTGAAAATCTTTTAGTGGGTTGTACTTCTAAATCAATAAAGCTCACTAAATTTAGTGATTTTTAATAAATTTAACCCATTATAAAAAAAAAATTAAAAAGAGAGTGTAGGTTGTGGTGTGTTGGGTATTTCGGACCCTCAAATCAATTTGCGGAAGCAGAAATAA
>QARZ01040499.1:0-19331 GCA_013407115.1 Glycine latifolia
AATTTCTACACAAGCTAAGTTCTGTACTTGAATTCTATTGAATTTCTAAATAAAGTATGTGAGATAGAAATTGAAGACTGATGTTTTAAATACATATGAGATGATAAAGAATTATACATTAAAATGAATCAGTCTTATATGTCTCATATGCATATGCCCGGCGGGGGTTAGTCCGCGTTATTTGCCTCAAGAGGAGGTGTGTCAGATAGCTAAACTGAGTCCGTGCGTTCAGACAAAAAAGAGTCTGAGCTGGGGGGTGATTGGCAGTGAGGACCATGCCACCCATGATGATCACATGAAGTGTGGGTGACCTTCCTATTGCAACACTGCAGTACCCTGACTGATCGGATAAGTTCTGTGCCACTGGGATGGGGCTATCTTGACAATTGGTACCAAATATTGAAAGAGTTTGAGAGAATCATGCATCATGATAAGAGTCTAAGAGAATCATGCATCTTTGAGGATGTTGTTATGAATATCTGCATATTGAATATATTTTGTTGCTTAAATTATGTTTATCATAAACTTACCCTGTGCTTTGTGTCTGTGGTTGACACCTGCCATGACCTCGATTTTATTCGGGCGAGCAGATGAACAACAAAGAGAGACTATTAGCTGTATACAAGAAGAGGATTTTGTTTGAAGATGTGTTATTTGAAGATGTTATGTTTGAAGACATATTTCTTTGTTACAAGAGTGTTTAGTTGTTTGTACTATGTAATAAAATTGATATCAGTATGTATTTTATTGAACATCAGATTTACAAATATCGATTACTGAGGAAAAATCTTTTGTACTATTACGTTAATTCAGAATTTTTAATATTACTCAATGATGGAAATCTTTTTGAATAACAGTTATTAATAAATTTAGTTCAATATTTTTAAGCAAGTTGAAAAGAATTTTCATCAAAAATCAATAAATGTGAGATGGTAAATTGAGGCGTTACAGAAAGCCCTTTTCCCAAAGTTAAATCAGTGCAAAATCACCTAATTAAGGAAACAGCGTAACTGTGGCGCTGATCGCGCGGAATCCCACGCTAATCGCATGGGCTGTTCGAGTTTACTGGCTGAATTTGAGGTCTGGCACTACTCGCGTGGTGTCCCACACGACCCGCGTGGGATGTTCGAATTGAAAAGTCTTCCTGGCAACTTGGTGCTGATAGCGTGGTGCATGGCGCGATCCGCGCGGCTTGGTCGAGAGCTCTAGGTTGCTCTTTTTGCTTCTTTTCCTCTCTTGATGGTTCCTAATTAACAAAACAAATAAGAAATTAAAGTAATATGCAATTAAGTAATAAAATTAACTAATCCTAATCTATAGTACTAATTATTGAACAATTTATTAATCTATTGATCCTAAAAACTAATATATGCTGGAAGCATATCAATTACCAGTCTTATGTAATCGATTATTTTTTCATATTTCAAAAATGCTAAGACTGCTTTAATCGATTAAGTATCGGTTTAATCAATTAACTTGTTCATGAAAATATTTCCATAAGGCTCAAGAACATATTAATCGCGTATGTGATAATTTAATCGATTATATATGAGTAAATAATCGATTACGTTGTCATTTTAATCGATTATTGTCAGTTAAATCAGTTTTATATAAAGCTTGGTGAGTCTATTTTCTATAAATAGAGATTGAACGAATCATTTCAAGATATGAGAGTTTTACCCAAAAGATACTAAGCTTTCTAAGTGTTCAAGATTCTGATTTGTTTCTGAGTTTGAAACACATCTTGTGAGATCAAGATTTCTGAATTTTTTGAAAAGATGTGTTAAAGAAAAGAAGGTTTACCAAGAGTTTGATTCTAAGCATTGAATTTCGTACAACCTGATTGATTGGTAATCTCAATTCATTTCATTCATTCATACATGAAGGATCACAGGTTGTGTTTATCTTGAAACTCTTCTTTTTAGATTTTCTAATATTTTTGTTGTATTGTAATATATCAAAGTGATTCTTTCAAATAGAGTAGGGTTCTCTAGGGTTGAAGATCTGAGTAGGGTTCTCAGGATCTTTGTGATTTGTTTTCTAATAATGTTTTAGAATTCAGATTCTTTATCTAGAGTTGATAAAGATAATCACTTGTAAATTTCTTGTATAGGATATTTTGATATAGTGAAAACTCTAACCTGGTTGGTTGGAAGACACTGGATGTAGCCTCCATGTTAGTGAGGTGAACCAGTATAAATTGCTGAGTCTTTTATTCTGATTCTGTGTTTCTTTCATTACTTGTATTTGGGTAATCAAAATATTATTAGCAAAAGAAAATATTTCTGTCATTGCATGCATAGCAAGGAGGATCTTGATAGAAAGAAAAGTTCTGGTTTTACAAAAGGTGAAAGAGTGATACAATCCAGATTTCAAATTCCGCAAGTTGTTTTAGAATTTTTTTTAAAATATTGTTTTGAACCAATTTACCCCCCTCTTGGCTTATTTGCAGTATATTCATTGTGTTTTTCAATTGGTATCAATAGCTGGTTCTTGAAAGTTATTCAAAATCACTTTCGTTTTAAAGAAAATGAATACTACTCAAATAACTTTTAGAGATGGAGCTTCTCTCAATCGTCCACCAATGTTTAAGGGTGAGCATTTTAGTTTTTGGAAAAATCGTATGCAGATCTTTATTCAATCCAACGATCCCGGTGCATGGAATGCTATTAAAAAAGGTCCTTTGGTTCCAATGAAAACTGTTGATAATAATTTGATTCCCAAAGAATGGGATGAAATGACAGAAGCTGAAAAAAAAGTTGTGCAATATGATTTTAAAGCTAAAAACATGATTACATCTGGTTTGTCTTCTAATGAATTTTTTAGAACTGTGAGATGCAGAAGTGTAAAAGAAATGTGGGAAATGTTGGAGGTAACTCATGAAGGAACAGATGAAGTAAGGAGATCAAGGAAGCATGCCTTGATTCATGAATATGAGATGTTCAAGATGAGCAACACTGAAAATATATCACAACTGCAAACAAGATTCACTCACATTGTCAATCATCTTCTTGGCCTTGGAAAGACCTTTGATGCTGAAGAGTTAAACATCAAAATTCTAAAGTGTCTCACAAGGCCATGGCAACCAAAAGTTACAGCAATCAAGGAATCCAAAGATTTGTCCAAGATGTCCATGGCTGCACTATTTGGTAAGCTTCTTGAGTATGAACTTGAAATGTCACAACTAATAAATGCAGAAGATGCAGAAAAGAAGCACAAAAGCATAGCTTTGAAAGCTGCATCATCTAAGGCTAAAATAGAAGAAGACTCAAGTGAAGAAGATGAAAATGACAACATGAATCTAATTGTCAAAAAGTTCAGCAAATTCATGAGAAGGAACAAAAACAGAAAGTTCACAAAGTTCAACAAGAGAAATGACAAAGATAGCAACAACAACACTTCTACCAACTTTACTTGTTTTGAATGTGGAAAACCTGGACACATCAAATCTGAATGTCCAATATTCCTGAAGAAGCAACAAAGTGAGAGGAAGATAAGAAGGAAGGAAACCCAAAGAAAGCCTATATTGCATGGGAAGATAATGAATCAACAAGTTCTGAATCAAGGAGTGAGAATGAAGAAGAAGAAAATGTATGCTTCACTTCAACCTTAAGTGATGATGAATGATTCTCTGGTGCTGAATCTGAGGTAAATTCAGAATATGATAACAATGTTGATGTTTTTCTTGAAATGCATAATGAGGCTCAAAAGCTAGCAAAAGCAAATAATAAGCTGAAAGCAGATCTAAGATGGCACATCACCAAACTTGTAGAAATGTAAAGTGAACTTTGTAAATTGAAAGAAGAAAATGAAATTTTCTTTTAAGTTACAAGGCAAATGGTTGTATATGTCCTTCTTCCTCTTCTAAGGTAGAAAAATGAAAATTATTACAAGATGAGTTTAATGCTTTCAAAGGAAGTCAAGGAGAAAAGTATATGCTACTACTTTCAGAAAATAACTATTTGGTTGATCTTTTGAGAAGACTTTATAGAGGAAAATGCAACTTGGCTGAAATGTTAAGTGTGCAAAAAATATGCTGGAGATACTTCTGGTTTGGGATACAAACATGGTTCAAAATATAGTGGAAAAACCAAATTTGTACCACCAAAACAGAAGCATCAAAAGAGCTTTTATAGATCAAAGTTTAATCAAAATGCTTACTTTGAAAGATCATCAAGAGCTGTAACTTGTAACTATTGCATGAAGAAAGGACACACATCTTTTAAATGCTATGCTAGGAAATATTATGTGCCTGATGGAGAAAATGTATGGGTGCAAAAGAAAAAGAAAATAGCTAACCCCTTTGGACCCAACCTCAATTGGGTACCTTTACTTGTTACTTGATTTGAATTTTACAGGTGTGTCTAAGAGCAAAATCATCACTGTGATATCTTGATAGTGGCTGCTCTAGGCACATGCCAGGTGATATTTCCATGCTTACAAATGTTATACTAAAAGATGGAGGATTTGTCACCTACGGCAATAATAACAAAGGGAAGATAATTGGAGAAGGAAACATAGGAAATAGCCTCAAAACAATGATAAGAAATGTGTTGTATGTTAATGGATTGAAACATAATCTTCTAAGCATAAGCCAAACTATGTGACAATGGGCTCAAAGTTTCCTTCAACAACAATTGCTGTTTGATTTGTGACAGTCAAAGTGGTGAAGTTATCCATGTTGGTAAAAGAAAGGGTAACATTTATGTTTTGTCCATTGACCATGCATTCATTCATAAGATTAGCTGCCTTATAAGTAAAACTGATGAAACTTGGTTATGGCATAAAAGAGCTAGTCATATAAATAGGCATCATATGAATAAGCTTGTGAAAAAGGATTTGGTCATAAGCTTACCTAAGCTTAAGTTTGAGAAGGATAAGATATGTGAAGCTTGTCAAAGAGGGAAACAAACAAAGAATTATTTTCAAAGCAAAAATGTTGTTTCTACTTCTAGACCTCTTGAGTTGCTTCATATGGATTTATTTGGTGCTTCAAGAACCATGAGCTTGGGAGGAAATTTCTATGGGCTTGTTATTGTAGACGATTACCCAAGATACACATGGACTTTATTCATAAGATCCAAGAGTGATGCATTCACAACATTTAGAAAGTTAGCCAAGATAATTCAAAATGAATACTTTGAAAAGTTTTGTGAAGAGTTTGGAATTAATCACAATTTTTCAGCTCCAAGAACACCCCAACAAAATGGTGTTGTGGAGAGGAAAAACAGATCACTTGAGGAAGGTGCAATAACTCTTCTAAATGAAACAAAATTGCCTAAGCACTTTTGGGCTAATGCTGTAAGTACTGTTTGTTATACTTTGAATAGGATTCTCATAAGACCTATTTTGAAGAAAACCCCTTATGAACTATATGAAGGAAGGAAACCAAACATATCTCACTTTAGAACATTTGGCTGCAAGTGTTTTGTATTAAATAATGGTGATTCTCTTGGCAAATTTGATTCTAAAGCTGATGAAGCAAATTTTCTTGGTTACTCTTTGCAAAGTAAAGCTTATAGGATCTTTAATAAAAGAACATAGTGTGTTGAGGAATCTGTCCATGTCATATGTGATGAGTCTAATCCTTCCAAAGAGAATTTGGAGTGTGATGTTGAAGCAGGACAAAAGGAAAAATTTTTGCAACTTAATGATCTGAATAGTAAAGAAAAAGCTGAACCAAATAATGTACTGGAACAGTCAACTACTTTACTAAAGCACAAGGAGTGGAGGACAACTAAAGATCTTTCTCTTGACAATATAATAGGGGAAGTATCCAAGGGAGTCTCTACTAGATCCTCTTTAATAAATCTTTGTTGTCCCATGGCTTTTATTTCACCAATTGAACCAAAAAGTATTGATCAAGCTCTGCTGGATGAACATTGGTTAATGGCTATGCATGATGAGTTAAACCAATTTAAAAGAAATGAAGTTTGGGAGTTAGTCCCTAGACCATCAACTCATAAACCTATTGGCACAAAATGGGTTTTTCAAAACAAGCTGGATGAAAGTGGCATCATAGTAAGGAACAAGGCTAGATTGGTTGCTAAAGGATACAACCTAGAGGAAGGCATAGACTATGATGAAACTTAGGCTCCAGTAGCTAGATTAGAAGCCATTAGGTTGTTACTTGCATATGCATGTTTGATGGACTTCAAATTGTTTCGAATGGATGTCAAAATTGCATTTTTAAATGGTTACATTGATGAAGAAATATGTGTAGACCAGCCCCCTGGATTTAGTGACTTTAAACATCCTAACCATGTTTTCAAATTAAGAAAAGCTTTATATGGTTTGAAACAAGCACCAAGGTCTTGGTATGAAAGGTTAAGCAAATTTTTGCTTGAACAATCTTTCATAAGAGGACAAGTTGACGAAACTTTGTTCATTCAAAAAAGAGGAAATGATATCTTGCTGGTTCAAGTTTATGTGGATGTCATTATATTTGGTTCAACTAATCAATCTACGTGCAAAGAATTTTTAGTATCTGATGGAGGTCCAAGACAAGCCAAAGGTCTAGAATGAGAGCTTGAAGCATTTCCTTTGGTGAGCTTCAAAGGACATGACAAGAGCTAGGATTCAAGCACTTCAAGACCATATCCAAGCTAACTTGTATCTCTTGGAAAGCATCAAGAAGCACACCAACTCAGTAGAAACACAAAAGAAGTGCTATCTATTTTAATAGATTAAAAGCATCTTTTCTGGTACCTTTAATTGATTACCAGATTCCTGTAATAGATTAAAAGCATCTTTTCTGATACTTTTAATTGATTACCAGATGTCTTTAATCGATTAAATCAGCATTAGGAAATTTAAAAAGACAAGAACTTACTGTTTTAATAGATTAAATGACCTCTGTAATTGATTAAAACAAGTCTTGACTATTTTAATCAATTACATAAGCCATTTAATCGATTACACAAGCCTGAAAGTGATAAATCACTCTATTTTAATCGATTACAGTGCGAATTAATCGATTAAACCAGTTTTTAAGCTACTTTGCACTTGCTTTGGAAGCCAAGGGTCACTTTAGCAAAGCTTGCACTTCAAGCTTCATTTAGGCTTCATTTCAATTTGTATTTTCCTTGCATTTTAGTGACATTTAGCTTGTAAGTTCGTGGCCTATATAAAGTACCCAAAACTGAATGTAACTAACTTTGGTTCATTAATACAATTTCTGAAAATTGTTGTGAGAGTTTCTCTCTTATTCTTGTTCAAGAACTTCTTGAGTCTTATCAATGGCTTCCCAATGCTATTGTGGTGATTCTTCCTAGACTTATTGGAGAGCTTCTACATGGTGTCTTCACCTTCATCCCTAACCTTTCTTCCATCTTCCATTTTCTGCAATTTAAACTTCTAAAATAGCCCCAATTCAAGGAGTGCTGGAAGCTTATGTGTTCTTGAGGTTTGCTTGAAGCTTGGGTTCTATTGCAAGGTAGATTTGGGAAAACTTAATGGCTATGGGTTCAGCTGTTACATCAGTGTCAATGCAGAGTGAATTTGAGATGTCAATGATGGGGGAGCTTACATTCTTTCTAGGACTACAAGTCAAGCAATTGAAGAATGGAACCTTCCTTAGTCAAGCCAAGTACTGTTTAGAGATGATCAAGAAGTTTGCAATGGAAAATTGCAAAGATGCTGCAACACCAATGGCAACATCTACCTATCTGGATTCAGATGACAAGGGAAAAAGTGTTGATGAGTCTAAATACAGGGGAATGATAGGATCTTTGCTATACTTAATTGCTAGCAGACCTAATATTATGTTAAGTATTTGCTTGTGTGCTAGGTATCGATAAACGTTTGTCGTGTGGCTTCAAAACAATTAAACTAAGCTAATTCTGTAGCACAGGATTAACCTAGGTCGACTCAGAGACACAATCAATATGGTTTCAACTTCAATTCACTAATAAATAAAAGGGAGATTTTTGTTGAACAGTTTGCATGCGCTAAATGAAAATTGCAAAAACACAAACTACAATTAAAGATTAATGCAGAAACTAACAGAATTGATAACAAGTAATGTAAAACAGATTAAAGAGCATCAATCCAATTCACCAAACCAAGCTATTCGAATCATCATCGTTCTCAGAAATTTATCCTATTGTGCAAGTTCATTCAATTTCATTAGAAGCAGTTCAATCGAATTAACCCCTAAATTAATTGAAACCACAACCCTAATTGAAATATCATCCAATTAATCTGTGATTTATATTCAAAATTAGGAAATGAATCCATAACCTAATCCGCATTCAATCCTAAACGCATTCATAATCATGAAAACAGAATAGCAATTGAAGAAGAAAGTGAACATTCACACAGAATTCGAAATACTAAACCAGAACTCAAATTCTTCCCTTGCTTGGGTTGGATCCTTGGATTGATTGATTATTTAGCCTTCCATGATCATCACCAATGAAAGCCTCATGAAATAAGTGCACGAAAATGGAAGAAAGGAAAACGAAAATGAAGAACAAGGAAGAACAGTTGAGAGAAAATAAGAGAAAGGGTTTTGATTCTAAAAAGTGGAAAAGAAAAATGTAAAACTGTTTGTGTAAAATGAAATGTAATGTAATAATTTCTCCTAATGTCACTAATATATAGTGACTAAGTCTGAAACAAAGAATGGGCCATGAGCAACCCATCAATTCTAATTATTTATGCTATTTACACCAATAAAAAGTTCAACTCGCAGCCCAAAATACAAGTGCAGTAGTTCTGACTTCAAAGCCTAAAATGACCCTCCAAATGGAAGAATTGGCCTCAGCTTATTTGTGGCAAACTTGTAGATATTTTCGTTTTCTTTCCAAGGACTACAAGAATGCTCAATTCGGAGTTCTGTAGAGCTCTGTAGGTCCTGTACAAGGCAGATACGTCAAGTGAGCATAAAATCCAAAAATACGCAACAATTAGCAATTAAGACCCACTAACTTGCCTAAGACAAAAACTGAATTAGAATGGGAAAATAAAAGTCCAAGAGAAGTCAATTAAGCTAAGAATGATAGAAAAATATTTAACTAAAGTCACTCCATCAGGTATCAAGCAAATCCCAAAGAATTTCATCTAACTATAGTCAAGAGAATCTTAAAATATCTCAAGTTTACACCAAGAGTAGGACTTTGGTATCCAAAAGGTACATCTATCAGCTTAATTGGATATTCTGACTCTGACTTTGCAGGGTGCAAATTGGATAGAAGGAGTACCAGTGGAACATGCTACTTGTTAGGAAGGTCTTTGATTTCTTGGCACTGCAAGAAGCAATCATGTGTTGCATTATCCACTGCTGAAGCTGAATATATTTTTGCTGGAAGCTGCTGTGCACAAAGTCTTTGGTTGAAGCAACAACTTCAAGAATTTGGTATTGATCTACAGGAGATACCATTGCTATGTGATAACACTAGTGAAATCAACATATCCAAGAATCCTATTATGCACTCAAGGACCAAACACATTGAGATCAGACATCATTTTATCAGAGATCATATTCAAAAGGGTAACATTAAAATTGAGTTTGTTGAAACCAATTATCAATTAGCTGGTATTTTCACTAAACCTTTGGATAGAGATAGATTCTACATACTTAGAAACATGCTGGGAATTTTAGATGAATAGAATGTGTGTTAGCATGAAGGTTATTTGCTCATCTACATGGAATTGCATCATTTGTTGGCCATTAATCTCAAGATTTACAAATTCAAAAAATCCTGTATAATTACTATTCATACTGATAATTTCACTGTTATAATCGATTAAGGCACTGATTAATCGATTAAATGAACTTGAAAAGCTGCTTTGACTGAAGTATGTACTTATGTAATCGATTACATTATTTGGATAATCGATTATTCTTGATAAGAAAATGTTTCCAGAAAATGAAGGTCACTGGAATAATCGATTACACCATCAAATTAATCGATTACATAAGGAGATTAATCTTTTTAAATTTTCATGTCATATATAAGCCGGTGCCAGGTCATGCCGGACTCATAGATAACTGACTGGGTTCCCAAGCTTATATCTTTAAAGTCAACCCGGACTGAATGTCCTAACTAATCTGGGCTTTAGGGTTCTTATGAACCAGCCGGGTTCCAAAAATCAATCCGAGATTCTAATTCGCTGGTATTGATGATGGAAGTAAAAGAGAAGCCAAGCTTTAAGGTCCTGCCAGGCTCTAAAAGCTTTCCGGTTTTCGGATTCATGTTAAATAGTCAATGTTCTCGTGTTCGTATTAGCTGGCCGAGCTCTACACATCCGAGCTCCACATAGGCCAAGCTCTACATAGGCCGAGCTCCACATAGGCCGAGCTCCACATAAGTCGAGCTCCATTATAATCCGTTCCATACTAATCTGAGTTCCACACATCTGAGCTCCACAATAATCGATTACATAAGAATAAAATCGATTATTCATGGAGTTACTACAAAATCTGCAAGATTTTCTTGGAAATTGTAACTGCCCAACTGCCACGAAATTCAAATTTCGAATCTTCTGTGGTTTAAATTTTGTGGGTTTATTCCAAATAACTGTTACACATTTCAAATTTTAATTGTTAATCCCAAAATTCATCTATAAATCAGCTTATATTGAAGCAAATATTCACACCATTCTCTTCTCCTACCTTAAGTCTTGTTGTGTTTTCATCTTCTAAGTCTTATAACTCTGTCCAAATAGCCTTTTCTCCCATTTTTCATTATATCTGCTCCAAAGAGAACCAAAACCTCCAAGAGAAAAATTGCTGAAACCTCTAACTCTGCAGAAAATAGATTAGATCACTGGTTTCCTAATGAGAGAGAGAAAATGACCTACCTTTAGTATAATGCCACCAAACTGATATGTCCCCCTAAACACCTTGATCTTGCCTAGTTCACTAATGAAAGATTTCAATTGCCTGCTGTACTTGAAAACCAGGGTTTGAAAAAGTTTGTTGAGATGAATGGTACCTTCTACCTTGAGTTAGTGAAGGTGTTTTACACATGTCCTAAGTTTTCCACGGATGGGACTATTCTGTCTCAAGTGAATGGAGTGGCCATGGAAATTACTCCTGATGTTTGGCAAGAAGTGGTTGGCATTTCCTTTGTAGGAGAAAGGAAATTTGAAGAGGAGGCTGGAGGGTATAATAGAATAGAGACCTATAGAGGGATGCTTCTTGACCCTCAAATTAGGCTGAAGCTGAGGCTTAGCACTGGTCCTATGACTCATGAAGACAGACTTCTTCACTATATCATCACTTTGTATCCTGACTTCTAGGTATACTAATCATGCACAAGCCACAAATGATGATATTCAGATTGTGTATGGTCTGAAAAATGGTATTCAAATGAACTGGATACTCATCATTGAGGAAATTATGCTCAAGTCCAAAATATTGATGAATTACCCATTTCCATATGCTGTACTGATTTCCAGATTCATTGATTACTTCAAAGTAGATGTCACAAATGAGGTTGTTGATCACACAAATTCCAGTAATAGCCTCATTAAGGAGAAAACTAAGCTTGGAATGATTAAAACCCCATATGGATGGCAGATGGCTGGACAACAAATTCCTCCTACTGGTGTTGAAGAGGAAGGTGAAGAAGATGAAGAAGAAGCTAGAGGCTCTGCTTAACCATCCTACAGTCCTTTTGAATCTGTCATGATTCAAAAGATGGATGCTATATTGTCTCTTCATCATGAGCACATAGCTGAAACAAATTCATCTTTGGAGGAGATGAAATCTAGATTGGAAAACATAAAGGCTAGGCTTGTCCTTGATGATTTTGATAAATCCGATTAGAATGCTTATAGTTTTTTAGGTGCTACTTCATTATGCTCTTGCTATTATTTGTCAATCATTGCTTTGTTTACTATTTGTTTCAGTACTCTAAATTTCAGTTTGATTAATATACTGCTTGCATTTGTATTAATACAAGTATTCCTTTTCTCTCCTTTTATTCTCCTTGTTCATGCATTCATCATTTTTTTGTCTTTGACAAGCCAAATAGGGGGAGAAATAATTGTAATTTGCAATAATTGTAGGGGGAAAATAATTGAAATAACTCTATATGTAACATGTATTGCATGAATGCTTTAAAACTACCCAAGTCAGTGGGAGCATTTTTTTTAATAACTTATGCTTATGCTTGTTCTTGCAAAAAGCTGACTTAGATTTCACGAATCACTCATCCCTCTAAAGCCATTAAAAGATTAGACAAATGGACAATTGATTTGGCATGCTCAAAGCCAAAAGGGGGGAGATTGTTGATTCTGAGGGGAATATTGTTGATTAAAGGGAGCAGTAAGAAGATGAAGCTAAAGAAGAAGCTTGTGCCTTAGAAGAAAGTTTTGAGCTTTTCACATGCCAAGAAAATTATAATTTGATTAAGTGTTGAGAGGCTAATCTTGTGATCCTTGCATTGCATGAATATGATCATTAACATGCATACATGTTTTCATTAAAGTATTAAAGCTATTCATGTTTTTAAAAGAAACTAATCAGTCATGGTTAAGGTTTTTAGAAAATAAAATCTTACTGCTTTAATCGATTACACAAGAATTTTAATCGATTAAATATATTCATACTATTTCTGAATAAGCTTTAAAGAACAGTTTAATCTATTACCAACTTTTGTAATCGATTACATAGTTATATGTGAAAAACATGCATAACTGGAATAATCGATTACCATTTTCAGTAATCGATTACAAAGGATGAGTTCGTGTTACACAAAGGTCGGGTTCATGTTACGAAGGTCGGGCTCGTGTTGCACAGGCCGAGTTCTTGTTTTGAGCTTTACTGGTTTAATCGATTACTAGTCTTATGTAATCGATTATTTCTTCATATGTCAAAAATGCTATGACTGCTTTAATCGATTAAGTATCGATTTAATCGATTATCTTATTCATGAAAACATTTACAGCAGGCTCAAGAACATATTAATCGATTATGTGATAATTTAATCGATTATATATGAGTAAATAATCGATTACATTATCGTTTTAATCGATTATTGTCAGTTAAATTAGTTTTATATAAATCTTGGTCATTCTATTTTCTATAAATAGAGATTGAACGAATCATTTCAAGATATGAGAGTTTTACCCAAAAGATACTAAGCTTTCTAAGTGTTCAAGATTCTGATTTGTTTCTGAGTTTGAAACATATCCTGTGAGATCAAGATTTCTGAGTTTTTTGAAAAGATGTGTTAAAGAAAAGAAGGTTTATCAAGAGTTTGATTCTAAGCATTGAATTTCGTACAACCTGATTGATTGGTAATCTCAATTCATTTCATTCATTCATGCATGAAGGATCACAGGTTGTGTTTATCTTGAAACTCTTCTTTTTAGATGTTCTAATATTTTTTTGTATTGTAACATATCAAAGTGATTCTTTCAAGCTTTCTAGAGTAGGGTTCTCTAGGGTTGAAGATCTGAGTAGGGTTCTTAGGATCTTTGTGATTTATTTTCTAATAGTGTTTTAGAATTCAGAATCTTTATCTAGAGTTGATAAAGATAATCACTTGTAAATTTCTTGTAAAGGATATTTTGATATAGTGAAAACTCTAACCTGGTTGGTTGGAAGACACTGGATGTAGTCTCCATGTTAGTGAGGTGAACCAGTATAAATTGCTGAGTCTTTTATTCTGATTCTGTGTTTCTTTCATTACTTGTATTTAGGTAATCAAATATTATTAGCAAAATAAAATATTTTTGTCATTGCATGCATAGCGAGGAGGATCTTGATTGAAAGAAAAGTTCTAGTTTTACAAAAGGTGAAAGAGTGATACGATCCAAATTTCAAATTCCGCAAGTTATTTTAGAATTTTTTTTTAAATATCGTTTTGAACCAATTCACCCCCCTCTTGGTTTATTTGCAGTATATTCATTGTGTTTTTCACATGACTCATGGCTTAGTCAACCACGTGGAGCATGTGCTTCATGTGAAGTCACATGTTCAATGCCTTGCTTATGTGGCATAATTCGAATTTCAAAAGCACATGGGTTTGAAATTCAAATTGAGTCACATTTTTGGCCTTGCATCGCATGACTCTTTTCTTTGCATTTAGCCACTAAACTCCAGCCACTTCCACGCCACCTAAGCTAGGAATTAAGGTTCCAAACTACAGTTTTTACAAGTTTACATAGGTGCTAAAAATCACATACAAGTGCACCTACCTTATTAAACAATTGCCACTAAAGGCCTATCTATTATCACTAAAGGCATATTTGTTGCCTCTACAATTGCCACTATAATTGCTGGAATTAAATTCAACTTGAGAGTACAAAATTCAGTCCTTGTTTTTCTTGAGTTGGTGTCCTTCTTCATGCTTGTCTAAGAGGTGCAAATTAACTTTGATGTGCTCTTCAAGGGCTTGAGTTCTTGCTCTTGTCATGGGTCCTCTAAAGCTAACCAAAGGAAGCTCTTCAAGTTCTCTTCCTTGGCCTTGAGCTTGTGATGGACCTCTATCATTAACTCTCGCCTCAAGCTTATTTCCAGTAAACTTTGATCTAGATGGGATGAACCTTTTGTTATTACTAATATTTTTCCCCATGGTGCAATTGAAATTAAAAATGAAGTTACCTACAAGGTCTTCAAAGTTAATGGTCACCAACTCAAGCTATTTCATGAGAGCCCTCAAGTGGGGGAGGAGCTTGTGCCAGACCTCTCTTTGGTCTTGCCAACTTTAGGTGATGATGTGCCTTGAATGGCATTTGAGGAGTTTCCTTTTCCTTTCTTTTCTATGTTGTCTCTTTGGATGCATTTCATTGCATGCTTATATTGAGGACAATGTGCACTTTAAGTGTGGGGGGAAGGATTTACAAAACCTGTTTTATCTGTTTTCTATTTTCATTTTGCTATATTTGTGTTGTTTTTTTGTTTTACTATTTTTACATACAGAAAATAAAATTAAAATAAAATAAAATAAAAGATTTTGCAACAGTGGTTTTCTGTTTGTTGAATTTAGGCATTTTTTCATGTTTTTCATAAGATTTCTAACTTGTAGAAATTGTGAGAAATGTGCCATTTTTTGTTGGATTAAGAGGTTTCATACTTGATATGAATCATTGGTTCAATTGTTGAAGTTATAAGTAGGTTTGGAAAATAAAATTTAAGGTGGGTCATGTGTGATAGAATTATGTGAAAAATCAAATACTATTCTTGAAAACAGCTTTCTTTGAAAACTCTTGTCAATTCTTGTTTAAACCAAGATGATCAATGATGCATGAGTTCTGGGTTTTGAAACAAGGTTAATGTAACTCAGAATATCTTTTCTCAGACTGTGAGGGCTTGTGAAAGTGGTTGATAATTTGCAAAATCAAGTTCTGCTTAAAAACACAAACTCAACAGCTTTTTATAGAAAACAGATTTAACTACATGTAATCGATTATTTTAACTAATGTAATCGATTAAAGTGTTCTAAGCTATTTTTGGAAAAGATATGTGAGCAATGTAATCGATTAAACTGTTGTGTAATCGATTAAAGCAGTCAGATTAGTTTCAGACATAAGCTATTGTAATTGATTACGATTGGATGCTAATCAATTAAAGCAGTCAGACACATTTTGAGCTTTGGTACTGTGTAATTGATTACCATTTGCCTGTAATCGACTAATATTCTTCATGGCTTAAGTAATAGATTACCAATGCTGGTAATCGATTAAATCAGTGCAAGATGAGTTTTTCTAAAACGTAACCATAAGAATTTGTTTCTTTATGCAAACATGAAAACCTTTATGCTTTTATCAAATCATGTATGCATGTTAATGATCATGTTTATGCAATGCAAGGATCATAAGATAAGCCTCTTAAACAACTTAACAAATTACAAATGCCTTCAATTGAATGGTATGTAAAAAGCTAAAATTTCTTTAAGGCACTTGGCTTCATCTTTGTCTTGATTCTCTTCCAGCTCCCCCTGTATCCAACACATGATGTTCTTGTGATTGCAATTGGGAATGGAAGAAACAATCGAGCTTGGGCTAGAATATGGAAGAAGGAATAGAGTTGGTTTTGAGAGTGATACTCCATTTGGTGGCTTTAATGGTGGGTTTGCCACAGGTGGAAGCCAAGGCTTCAACCGCTAACTCATCCAAGAAGCCCATACTCAGATCCAGATCCAGGGAGATGGAGTGGATGTGAATGAGGCAGATCTAGGGAGAGTCTTCCTTTATTGCAAATTTGACTCTCTTTGGGAGTTGGACTTAGATCCAAGAAGAGTCATTGTTGAACTTAGATTCAGAGAGAGTACAATGTTGGGGAGTGAGAAGAACTGTGCGCACGAGAGGGAATGAAAGGTTGAAGATGCGAGAGTGAAAAAATTAAAACAAGGTCCCTTCAACAATGTTTATTAAGAAAATGACATTGAATAACTCACTTCAACATCGGTTATTAATTAAACTGATGTTTAAAAGTTATTTCAATGACGAATTTTAAAAAATCGATGTCAACAAGTTGTAATTATTTTTAAAAATGTCACCATGGTTTTAAAGATAACGGTTTCTACATAACTGATGTTGATCCAACATCGTAAAAGTCATTTTTTGTAGTAGTGTCTGTAAGAAAAACTAAATAATCTAATCATGCTTATACACAAACAACATAAGCAATTAGATCCAGTGCGGAAAAATTAATATCATAAATATCTCCTGCCATTGCTATTCTTTTCTTGCATCGAAAATGAGTTGCTGTTGCCCGTGAGTTAAGTAATTTGTGAGTACTTTGTAAGTCTTCTAAGCTCTAACTCTAATGCACAGATGGTGTATAACATATATTTCAGAGTGAGCTTAGGGACCCCAAACATAAACCATATATAGCACCTAATCATCAAGGTATTTGTTATTAGTGGTGTGTAGAAAATATGGGTTGTTGGGATATTTCTGTTACTGAAATAATGTGGACCATATATTTGACTTTATCGTCATCAATTGCCAAAACAACTCAGTCACTAAAACAACCAAAAATAAAGGCACGTAGGCACATTGCATGTTACATTCTCCCACTTGGTCCACATATCCCGTCATATACTATAGTGAGAAATAAAATACATGAATCATGGCAATAGTTCCTCTAATATATACGAGTGGTATCTTCCCTGTATTACATTGCATAATATTTCTCAAGCCCATACAACTTAATGAATAAACCCAATGTTTATTCCATATATTACATTGCATTATATTTCGGGCACTGGTTTAAATCAAAGTATCACCCTTGACAATGGGAGCAACACTTGGTGAACAATCAATCATTCTAAATCTTTCCAAAAATTTGTTGATATAGTCTCTTGAGATAAACCAAGAACACCTTTTATTATGTCTCTATGCATTTTGATACCAATAACGTAAGAGGCATGACCTATATCCTTCATATCAAAGTTTTCAGAGACAAATTGTTTCACCTTATATAGCAAACCCTTGTTATTGGTTGCAAGTAAAATATCATCCACATATAAAATAAGGAAACAAAAATTTCTCCCACTAACCATCTGGTTTGTATAGTGATCCATAACATTTTGTACGAAACCAAATGAAGAAATAACGTCATGAAATTTTAAGTACCATTGACAGGAGGTTTGTTTCAATCCATATATAGATTTCTTAAGCTTGCACACTAATTGCTCACCCTTACTAGAGGAGAATCCTTCAACTTGTTTCATATAAACCTCTTCCTCTAGGTCTCCATTGAGAAAATCCATTTTCACATCCATTTGTTGCAACTCTAAGTCAAAATGTGCAACTAGTTCCAGAATTATGCGAAGAGAATCTTACTTAGATACAGAAGAGAATGTCTCCTTGTAGTTGATTCCTTCTTTTTGATTAAATCCCTTGGCTACGAGTCTTGTTTTATATAACGACCTAATATATTTCTAGTTAATTTTTATTAGAGTTTATTTTTAAGAAGCGTATATTAGTAAAAAGTGTAAGTATGTATAAATTTTATAGGTAAAATTCTTGTTCATTAAACAGGACTGAGTACTTGTTACATCCCTTCTTGTCATACAAGCACGAAATTCACCATACTTGCTAATATTCTAAAACATAAGAGTACTAGGAAAAAATCTTGTTCTAGCTTCATCTCTGTCCCACCTTCAATCCAGAGCATCAAGAAAGATTATCACCGAAGCCATCTATATATATAAAAAAATGAAACAAATCTAGTGAGAAATAAAATTTCTTAGTAGGCAAAACTAAACCACCAAATACGTTAGTAAACTATATAAAAAAAATCCAATAAAATCCACACAGTAAATGACCATTCAAACAACATGTATGCATGAAATTCCAATGTGCACATGGACTTCTACATATCGTACTGCATATAGGTACATCTCGCATTGGATGTCTAGCTGCAACCGTCTTACACAAAAAATGCATGAATGAAAATTTCTAGGGTGCACATGGCTTCTACATATCATTCTGTATGTAGGTGTACATCTCATACTGGATGTCTAGCTACGGCCATCTTACACAAACCATAATTATTCCATGTTTTTGCACCTGGTCTCTACATCTCGTACTGGATGTAGTATCAGATTTTGTTTCGCAAATCTCGTACTAGACTTGGAAACATGAATCAACATATCATCACATCAAATCCACCATACGTACCAAAAGTATGGTTAGACTACCATACCTTATTCAAGCAAAAGCACACCAACTTAGGCATGGAAATTGAATATCCTCAAGCTACAGACAATGTGTTAGTAGTCTAACTAATAAACCTTAATACACCATCCAAATAATTTTCTAATTCCTTTAAACATTCTCAAGAAAAGATTAGAACTTAGTCTATATCTTTATCTCATTTCACCTACCACCTTACTACTTAATCCTCAAAGTTGAACCACTTAAGTATTTAAACTATTTATCTACATACAATTCAACCTCTACTTCTCACAATTAATTCAAAACAGTCCCATAATAAAAATATAAATAAACAGTCCAAATGCCATTGATGACTACCAAGACATGAATGCTTGGTTTGGATCGTTTCCGGAATTGCAAGCTTCAAGACTCCATGAATGGTGCTTTAAAACTCAAATAGAAAAATGGAGAAGATTAAGGAATGAATAAGAATAACGCCACGATCCACAAATGGAATGATAAGTCAGAGGAGGATTCGCCACAAAGGAAAGCTTCCTTGATAAGAATCAATTTGGTTTCAATCAAGAACCAACAAGAGGCTAAGCTCCCAATTCAAGCAAATGTTTAATTTCTATTAATCAAAAGTGTCTTAGAAATATCAATATTTGAGTACTTATAGATTTAAGCCTAAAAATGCATAGTTTGGGCCTATTTTAAGTCCACATTGAGACCCATTACACAAATAAGAAATTACTAAATTACGACAT